>LPNX010176693.1:47688-75889 GCA_001517045.1 Pseudotsuga menziesii
TATATATATATATATTCGAACCTAATGTCGAACCTCATCCGAACCTCATCGAAAAATTCGAACCTGAACCGAACCTAATACTCGTCGAACCCGAACCCGAACCCGAACCGTGTGACTTAGGGCTAGGGGGCTGAAAACCAATTTTTCAGATCTAGGGCAACCTGGAAGGAACTAGCTCAGCGTTGCGGGTGTTTTGGAGTGCTCAAGCTCTAATCTATCAGCCTAGCTTGTCAGATTTCAGAAAAAGCCAATTCCGGAAAAGTCCAGTTTTTAGTGAGAGTGCTAGGGCTATTTCAGTAAAAAACTCAAATCTAGGTCAAACAACCAAGAAATTGGATAGCATTGAGGGTGATTTGAACTGTGTGGGACCCGATCTATCAGTTTGTGAAGTCAGAATTCAGAAAAAGTCAAAAGCCTAGCAGGTCAAATTTTTAGTGGGGGTTTATGCAGTTTTCTGGCTAAAACTCAGATCTAGATCAAACCAGCAGGAGTTTGACTAGCGTTGCAGTAGATTTGGTGAAGGGGAGGCCCGATCTATGAAATCCATAAATAGTTTGGCCAAAGATCGGACGATTCTCAGATTTATTGCTTTTTAGGGTTTTTAGTATTTTAGGAGTTTTCAGAAAAATTTGAAGTAAAACAAGGTACAATCGAATAAGATCTGAAAAGAAGAGACTTACCTGGAAAAGCTTGTAGAAGTCTTTAACAGTGATGATCTTTGTTATCTCGATCAATTCTGGAAGATCCAAGTGATTTCTATGCCATTGCAAGCACCAAGCCACCAATAAGCCTCGTACCTTGCATGAGCAAACGTGAACAATATCAGATTTGCCAATACAAGACAAAGAAACCAAATGCTACAAGAAAGTAAAATGAAGTAATCATAGATCACAATGAAACTAATGAAAACCCCCTGATCCAAGACGAATAAAACCGAGTGAGTTGAGGTCCCTCCACAAAAACACTCGAGCGAAAAAGCCCTCCTGTAGTCAAAACAATGATAGCAGAAAAAATATAGATCTCACATGAATTTCCACAATGCTAGGAAGCAGAAGACTATCCAATCACCATTTGAGAACATCAGATGCAAAGCAGATGCATAAAATTTCCACAAAAAAGTCTTTCTATTATTCATATCCAAGAGCCAAAGACCCTTTACAAATGAGAAGCTCTCTCCTTTAAATAGAAATGAGAGAACCACAATCATAACCGAATCCTAACCACTTTCAAAACGAGTGGCTAAGATTAAAAGATAAAATGTTTTAATCAATGGTTGAGATGAGCTCAACATACAATACATGGATCAATATAATCATAAAGTACCAAAGTGGACTAAATCACCCATAAAGAGGGTACCCCACTCAACAAAAAAATAAATGAAGCACATGGTGGGTCCATGGAGTGTTGACTAACTCCCTCTGGGTGTCCCCATGGCAGAATAAAATAATATAATATTTTAATTCTTTAACTTTGTGCCTCCTTGAGGAAATCATTAGCCTCCCAAAAAGCTCCAGAAAATAATTTAAAAATGTCCAAAAATAGGTGTGGGCCCAATCAGGTGCTGCAACTACTGGAGAAGGTGTGGAGGACATCACTCTCATCATCATGACTCATCCCATGTCATTTCCTTGCCTCAGTAGCCCAAATCGATTTCTTCAATAGCCATTTAATCATTTTTTAATTTGCCTCAGGAAACGTGAACCTGTCACAAGAACCTCCTAGGGTGCCTGCGTTGTCAAACTGAGCCCACCAGGTTACCTGGGATGGGGATACTATGGTACAAACAAGTGGTTGCACCCCTATGTTCCATACAACGTCCTAGGAGATCCAAATAAAACATCTCCCTGCTCAGACACATCATCCTGTGAAACCAAACTACATCAGAAAGGTAAAATGAGCCTGATCATATCTGCAAGTGCCCGGAACTGGAAATAAACTGTCTCATTAGACTTAGAGACTCCAAATCCATCTAAGGTGTATACTCATACCCCTCACAGGTCTCTATCTGATCATCAACCATATCCAATAAACAATATAACCATCTGTATTTAAATGATCAAACACCAATAATAACTCAGACTATCATCCATCTGCTGCAAGTGTTAAAAGGATAAGACATGCTCTACAACTTATTCAAGCAACTATCATAACAAGTAGCAATCATTTCACTGGCGGTACATCAACCAATACATATATAAGGCTTTATTTATTATTACGCAGACTAGACTTTTAGGACTATACTCACTTTATAGTTGTAGTCAATTTGCTAGTGAAGGGTGAAGGATGAAATTTACAAGGCTGTGGCAAATGATGACTTCCTACTTAACATCATGACACCTTGGATATGGAAAATAAATATTCACTAAAACCAATTTTGGACAAACAACAACACAAGGAATGACAGTGCCTCACAAATGGTTGAGTTGTTTAGAGAGTGCTTATTCAACTTAGGCATCATGTCTACATCAAGTTAGATCGAAATTCATTAGGACCATCAATTTTATTTCCGTGGCCTTTTTGGCCTATATGACCCTTTTGGGACTTCACCAGTGCTTAAAAGCACAGCTAATTGCAGCTTTCATCCGGGACATTTATTTTTATAAGGTCAGCAATATTTGGATATAGCATATTTTTAACCATTGTTTTTTTGGACCTTTTCTTATACTCTTCAAAGAGTATTTTAGCATGCCATAAGTCAAGAAGTCAGTCGGGTTGAAAACTAAACTGGAAGGTAATGGATGGGTGGAGACAATGAATGATGGAGCCAACACTAGCAAACCAAAACAATGGTGGGAATGACTACCTCTATTCTTCCTAAGGAGGGTAAAACCAAAGAGTATAGATCAAGAACTTCAAAGTCAGAGTAGGGACATCAATACATAAATACAAATATATCCAAGTCCATATAGTTATGAGTGCCAGATCATGACACCACAAGCTAATACATGTCACAAATATCAGTATAAGAGCAATGATAACCATAACACCATATAAAAAGCTGAGTCATAATCATGCAATATAATCCATCTGAAACACCATCTGTCCAATGAGAAAGTGATGATATAAAACTGGGCATCAGTAACTGCTCTGTAATGACTAAATGGCTACATCGGTTCTCAGATCTGAGTGTCCTGAGACTCAGTTCTGACAACGGGAGAGTACAATAGTCCACTAATACAATAATGATCCGTCATAATTGCTCATCTCAGCATCTCATATGTAGATGATCTGGTTGAAAAGTGTACTGTGTCTGAAAAATAGAATATGGTAGCCTGGCTACTATATATGTGATAACAACATGTAAACAAGCTGGGCATATTGCTTCTACTTGTTACACATTGAGATGCTATAGCTGTAGTAGGTTTGGCCACATAACCCAAGAATGTGCAAGCCAAAGACGTCAACCAAGGACGAGTCCTTCATACACATCGGTAAGAAGAACCTATGAACCTTGGGGGGAAGCCTAATGCAAAAAGATTTGAAGATCAGAAGACAAAACACTCTCAGGTATGGAGGAATGAATGTAATATCACAGATACTGATATTCTACTGTTTCACTATTCTAGGGTTTACTTGTACTCTCAAAATGTGCAAGAATACTGAATAAAAATTTGCATGCAATGTGCTGGGCTAATGGCCCTAAATTATAGTTGACCTAGGGAAAATATTTACAGGAAGAAGGTAAACACTTACCACTGATAATCAAGCTGAAGATGCTCCAGAGATAAGACGCTTGCAAATAAAGATGAGCTGGTGAAGTAATATTGTTTCCTTCTCGGTGTTACTGCCCGGCAGCACGAGACCCTCTCCTCAGCTAAAGGTGACATTTTTGGTGAAGGAGGTGCCTGATGGGGCTGAGAATTTGTCGGGATGTAGATTTTCCCGTGCCGTATAGAATGACTGGAGCATGCAGAGATTCTGACCTCTGCAAGAGGCTTAGCGAATTGGTTTACCAGTCTGGTGCTCACACCCTCAATCTCTCGGAACTGCTGATAACTACTCTGGATGAGCAAACTTATGGCTGATGGTCACTCAAGGCAGTAGAGTGACCCTGCTGATGAAGATGAAGCTGACATACGGAAGATAGACTGAGATTTAGAGACCTAGTGAATACCTTGGGGTTTTCTAGCTAAATCCCCAGCTGCACACGTGAACCTGCAAATAATCTTCTGGTGGATACTGAATCGCTGGATATGGATAATTACGATGAATGCTGTTGATAAACCTGGATGGTCTATCCTGAAAGAGACTAGGGCAGATAGTTGCATTGTCGAATCCTCGTTAGCTGAAGACGTCGTCTTCAACCCCAATTGCCGCGGCTGCACGCTGTGCTGCTACTCAAAAGCTCCAAATCAACAATAATAACATATATCTCCTTTAGTTCAATAACCCTTCTTAAATAGAGCCTCATGCGCTTTTAGGGCTTGCATGCCACTTTTAGGGTTTATGCTTGACTTTTGCATGCATGCAATTCTAATTTGATGTTGACTTTTAAGCCTAAAGAAATAAGGATTCTTTTATCCGATTGATGACTTTAATACTGAATGAATGTCCCAATCTGTTCTAAGTACCAAATGTCCTCAGTCAATTCCCTCTTATGCAGTACCCGCTCGAACCTATGGGAATTAAGTAGGTTAGCGGGTGTGTTGGTGCTTAATTAGAGGGGGACATTACAATGGAGTTGATCAAAGAAGTGTTGGAAGCTCCAACAACTCAGTTAGGTGCTGGAAATGCAACCATTTTGGTCACATTGCTGCATATTGTTGTACTATGAGGTGTTATAGTTGCAGTGGCTTTGGGAACAAAGCTCAAGACTATTGAAGTACATGGAAAGAATCCATGGGAAGTTTCTCATATAGCCCAACAATGAAAGCCAATAAAGATGAAGGAATAAATGCTGAAAGCACAAATGCTAAGAAGAAAGTATGGATGAAGAAGACCAAGCAGTTACATATAGGAGAGGTTGATTAGTGCAGGGAGAATGGCTGCCATATGGCAAGCCAAGCTTAAGGTCTCTCAAAGTCCTTAGCACACCTTGAGTTCATAAGGTTGGAGGATGAACTCAAAGGAGAAAGGATGGCTACTCCAAGCATATAGACAGGTCCTAGGATCGTGCATGTGACAGGGGGAGCAGTGATCAGTGATTTCAGATGGAATATGTGGAAACCCTTTGCCATTGATGCCAAAGGGGGAGAGATGAAGACAAAAGGGTTGCATGCTCGCAGGGGGAGCATGAGTTGTTGTGATCAATGACAAAGGGGTAGATTGTTGATTGAATTGTCATTGATGCCAACATTGGACTTGCAGTGGCCCCACAAATAGTCATTGATGCCACCAAGTCCATCTTGCAGTGCACATGTATGGATGATCCCAGTACCCTCACATCTAGTGCCTTGGAGCACCTTGTGGAGTCCTGCAAGGTCGTTGAACCCACAAGATTGGATTTTGGAGCCACTCCTCGTAGATGATGTTGAAGACCCTGCTGATGATGATGAAGACCTTGGTTATGGTGGTGAAGTCCTTGATGGGTTGAAGAAGCATTAATGACCCATTTTGTGGTCATTTATGCTTTGATGGGATCATGGTACCCTAGGAGAAGACTTGGCAACCCCAGAGGAGGTGGCATGATGGATCTTGACCCTTGATAGAACTCTTGTATAGTCTTGTGGCTATTGGCATGTTGTGGAACCCATGGGTATGCCCTAAGTATGATGAACAAGCTCTTGAAGCACTTGAAGAAATATTGAAGCACTTATGAAGCATTGAAGAAGTGCTTGGACCCACAAGCTTGATGAAGACTTTGTGGTGTCCTCCTTGCCTTGTTCAGGAGTTCTTTGTGTCATGGTGGTGATGACTTATCTCTTAATAAAGACCTTGGTTCGTAATGTATCCCTTGGACTTTGGTATGATGATCCCTTTGCTTGTGGAAGTCCTAATCTTGCACACATAGTGAGAAGCCCTTGCTTGGGTCTTTGCCTTGAAAAGGACTTTGAAGATACCTCGAAGCTCTAGTATAAAAGAAGCCTTGCTTAATGGAGTATGTGGCACCTATGATGCATAATTGCAAACCCTTGACAAAGTCTCTTGTTCATACAAGTGAAGCCCATGTGACTTTGGCTGTATGTAGATGACTTGTTTCTTACATGTCCAAAGAAGCTCATTGCAGGGTGCAAGGCAGATATGGTAGTCTAGTTCGAGTTGAATGACAATGGTGTTAAACTAGTGATAAAAACTCATATTGCAGACTGTGTGCATGCATGCACAGTCAATAACAATATTTGCCCAATACTTTAATATAATCGATATTAAGCTTAAACAGTGTAATAAATACCACTATATACCCAAGAATAAATTTCAGACCTTAAGAAATTAATACACAACATTAAAGTGTCCCAAAGCAGCGGGAAAACTCATGAACAACAACCTATAAATAATTTCAAACACACAAAAAGTTGGTCAAACTGGACCCATTCAAATGGTCCTTTCACTAACAGGCAGTGAATCTCAACATGTTACAACATCAGTAACTTTCAGCCATAAAACACAACCCATATCAGAGATTTCCTAGAAATATGAGCCAAACATTCACCTTAATCTGAGCTATAGGTGACATTGGAAAATGTGCCCTCGGGCATTTAAAAACTCCACACAAACAACAAAAAACACTACAATAGATTTTACCCTGGAATAAGTGCCCAACGTTTCTAGCAGTATGACCCAACAAACTGTCTTGGAAATCATGCCTTTCAGCAACCTCGATTGCTATGCCATAGTATAGCTCTACGACCTCCTCTCACTGTATGACTTGTTTGAAATTAATTTTTGAATCAGTTTTGGGAATTGTGCCTGTTATCACAGATATATTGTAGTTGGGCTACCATGATGCAACATGTAGATTTTCTCTTTTCCTCTGAGCTGGACTTATTGATGGGGATACAACATGCATCATTATTACAGCATGAGCCATTCAGAGCCTTTTTTTAGCAGTAGATACAGGCTATTTCCTTGCCAGAACTGAGGTCTCCTTGTCCTTTGAGTTGACTTCAGTGGTGACATAGTTCATTTGAGCAGAGCAACATATATAACACAGTTTATAAATGGGCATATAAGATAGAGACATGTATATGGCTCTTTGGTAGGATTTTGCTCTCTGATGGATACTAACACCTTGGATTTGTTGTGCTATGATGATTATGGTGACCTATGCCTATATTATATGTATACCGATGCTTAAACTTGTGTTGAGAATGATTTAAAGAATCTGATGTAGAAGAATATTGCTTATGCCATGCTTTACACAACTTTTAAACCTTAGTGCTTTGCTGGTTCCATGTATCACTTATCCCCATCCATCCAGTTCATCTATAATTGGTTTTCCTCCCATGACCTATGATTGACTGAGACCTATGAGATTGAAGATCATCTTCCCTACTTTGACCCCTATGCATGATGGATACCATGTTCTTTTGTGTCTCGTCTTTGAGTTGTGCAACAAAACTTGCCAAAGCCTTGATCCTTCTGGGCCAGGAGAACCTGCTGGTGTTGGTTCCTGAGCTTAGGCGAGTTGGGTTTTGGAGCCTTGAGCTCTATTGTCGGTTGCCCCCGATGTTTGGTCCTAACTGTGGATATTCCCCCCTAGTTGTCCGAAGAGTGTCTGCTAAAACTTTAAGTAATATGTCTACCATCATTACATGCATTATGTGTTATATTCTATACACTGAGAAATGCAAGCCCTCAAATAAAGTTGCAAATTGTGTCTTTAGACACAACTCAAAAATGGCAATGAAATGAAATTGTGAAAGGCCCAAATAAAGTAGTGGATAAATAAATGTCAAATCTAAAGACTGTTGGCTATCTCATTGAAATGTAATGATTAATTCCTCACAGAGCCTGCGGGTTTTGATGTGAGATGGAGTAAGGAACAACAAATTCTAAGTGTTCCCTAGGATCTCTTCACTTCAGTTTCTTGTGTACTCAACATAAGGTCCTAGAAAAGATCCTCACAGAGCTTGATTGTTAGCTTGGATGTGAGTTGTGGTATTATGATTTGGCGGTCATATTTATATGGACTTGGTTGTATATTATACTATGTATTGATGTCCTTACTCTGCCTTTGAAGTTCTTGATCTATACTCATTGGTTTTACCCTCCTTAGGGAGAATAGAAGTAGTCATTCCCACCATTGTTTTGGCTTACTAGTGATTGGCTGCATCATTTCATTGTCTTCATCCATCCATTACCTTCCAGTTTAATTTTCAACTCGACTGACTTCTTGACTTGTGGCATGGAGGACCTTTTTCCCTGCTAGAACCTTTGTTGGACAAGCCTCCCTGTTTACATTGTGTCTCGGCTTTGAGTTGGTGACAAAACTTGCCTTTGGTAAGTTGGATAGTATGCCTAAATCATTCTGGTCGGTTGTCCCGATGTTTGGGACTGTGCAGAATTCCCCCTAGTCACTTGAGTTGTTGGTTAAAACTGAAAGCTCATGTACTACTTTTATTGAAATATTAAATATGCGTCCATGGAAAATGAAAATTGTAAAACTGTGTTTCTTAACATATGTAAAAAGGGCAAGAGCAATGAAATGCTAAAATACTCCTTGAAGAGTATAAGAAAAGGTCCAAAAAGCAATGGTTAAAAAATGTTATATCAAAGAATTGCTGACCTTGTTAAAAATAAATATGGCCCGGATGAAAGCTACGATTAGTTGTGCTTTTGAGCACTGGTGAAGTCCCAAACGGTTCATATAGGCCAAAAGGCCACAGAATAAAATGTGATCCTAATGAAATTGGATCAAGATTGATGTAGACATGATGCCTAAGTTGAATAAGCACTCTCTAAACAACTCATCCATTTGTGAGGCACTGCCATTCCTTGTGTTGTTGTTTGTCAAGTATTGGTTATAGTGAGTTCTCCCTTTCCTTGTCCAAAGTGTCATGATGTTGAGTAGGAGGTCATCCTTTGCCTTAGCCTTGTCATTTCCACCTTTCACCCTTCAGTAGCAAAATGACTACAGCTATGAAGTGAGTATAGTCTTGAAAGTCTGAGTTAAAGTAATAATAAATAAAGGCTGATATTTATAAGTATTTGTTGATGTACCGCCAGTGAAATGAATGCTACTTGTTGATTTGGTTACGTGAATGAGTTGTAGACCGTGGTTTAAACTCTTAACACTTGCAGCAGATTGATCTATTCTGAGTTATTATTGGTGTCTGATTATTCACAGATGGTTATATTGTTTATTGGTTATGATTGATGATCAGACAGAGACCTATGAGGGGTATGAGTATACACCTTTGATGGATTGGGACTCTTTGAGTCCAATGAGACAGTTTATTTCCAGTTCCGGGCACTTACAGATGCGATCAGGCTTATTCTGCTTTTCTGATGCAGGTTTTCTTCACAGATTGATTTTTTTGAGCAGGGAGATGTTTCAGTTGGATCTCCTTGGGCATTGTATGGGCATAGGGGGGTGCATCCACTTGTTTGCACCATTGTACCCCCATCCCAGAGAGCTTGGAGGGCTCAATTTGACAACGCAGGCACCCTAGGAGGTTGTTTTAGCAGTATCACGTTTCCCGAGGCAGATTAAAAAATGATCAAATGGCTATTGAAGAAATTGATTTGGGCTACTGAGGCAAAGAAATGGCATGGGGTGAGTTACAATGATGAGAGTGATGTCTTCCACACCTTCTCCAGCAGTTTCAGCATTTTATGGGGCTCGCACCTATTTTTGGGCAAATTTTATATATTTTCTGGAGCTTTTTGGGAGACCCACGATTTCCTCAAGGAGGCACAAAAGTCAAAATTTTAAATTGTTATATTATTTATTGTGCCATGGGGACACCCAAACGAAGTTAGTCAAACACTCCTTGGACCCACCATGTGCTTTCATTTATTTTTTGTTGAGTGGGTTAGCTTTATTTGGGTGGTTTAAGTTCACTTTGGTAAATTATAATTATATTGATCCATGTATTGTGTGTTGAGCTCATCTCAACCATTGATTGGAACATTGTATCTTTTAATCTTAGCCACTCGTTTTGAAAGTGGTTAGGATTTGGTTATGATTGAGGTTCTCTCATTTCTATTTAAAGGAGAGAGCTTCTCATTTGTAAGGGGTCTTTGGCTCTTGGATCTGAATAATAGAAAGACTTTTTCAGTGGAAATTTTCTGGATTTGCTTTGCATTTGATGTGCTCAAATGGTGATTAGCTTGTCTTCAGCTTACTAGCATCGTGGAAATTCTCGTGAGATCTATTTTTTTTTTGTGGCTATCATTGTGTTGTCTACAGGAGGGCGTTTTGACTGGAGTGTTTTTGTAGGGGGATCTCAACTCGCTCGATTCTCTTCGTCTTGGATCAGGGGTTTTTCATTAGTTTCATTGCGATCTATGAGTACTTCATTTTACTGTCTTGTAGCATTCAATTTCTTTATTTTGTAGGGGACGTTTTGATGGCTTGGAGCTCGCATATGCCATAGAAATCACGGGGATCTTCCAGGATTGATCGGGATAGTTAGGATCGTCACTGTTATAGACTTCTACAAGCTTATCTAGGTAAGATCCACAGGTAAGTTTTCCTTTTCTGATCTTTTTCCATTGTACCTTGCTGAAATTTAACTATTTTTCTGAAAACTTCTAAACCATAAAAACCTAAAAAATGAAATAATCAGGGAACTGTTCGATCTTTTGCCAAAGCATTTCTGGGTTTCATAGATCGGGCCTCCCCCTAACTAAATCAACTGGAACGCTGGTCAAATTCCTCATAGATTGACCTAGATCTGATTTTTCAGCAGAAAATTGCATAACCCTCCACTGGAAAAATTGACCTGTTAGGGTTTTGAGTTTTTCTGATTTCTGACTTCACAGACGGATAGATCGGGTCTTGGGCAGTCCAAATCAACCCCGACGCTGTCAAGAGGCTCAACAGTTTGACCGGGATCTGAAAAATAGATTGAAACTGCACTAGCGCCCTCACTGAAAATTGGCCTTTTTCAGAAGTAGGTTTTTCTGAAATCTGACATGATAGGCTGATAGATCGGGTCCCAAGCATCTCAGAACACCCTCAATGCTATGCTAATTCATCCTGGTTTGCCCTAGATCTGAAAAAATCAGTTTTCAGCCTCCTAGCCCGATCATCATATTTTGACTTTTCTAGATCTGATTTTCCTGCTGTTTTCTTGATTTGGGCTTGTAGATCAGGTCTCCCTGATCTCTTCTCATCCTCAACGCTGAGCCATCAGCCTTCTGGTACCCCCTAAAGCTTCATAGTTGTCTTCCTAGGCCCTAGCACTAGCTATCCACTGAGCTGGGTTTCCTGTACCTTGGCTTTTCTAGACCAATTGCTTTTTGGTTTCGTAGATCAAGGTGTTTCCCAAGTGGGTTTCCTGAAACGTTGTCTTACTGCTGACTCCATTGCCCAATGCATACAAAGCACCAATCTCCAAGCTAGCGCCGCCCTTAGGGTCTTAGCCTTTGCCATCTACCAACATTCACTGATAGCTCGAACACCTTTTACTGAGTCTGACTCCCAGGTACTAGATAGTCCCAACTCTGCCCTTGTTTACCCTATCACAGTTACGCTTCCCAAGACAGTGGTCATCTTCACTAGTTGCTAGTACCTAAACCCTAGTGCCAGGGTTCCCATTCACTTTGCACCTTAAGTACCCTGAAGCCCCATCTGATCTTCTTCTGGTGTCTAGGTTCGATCTCTCCTGTCGGGAGCAGATCCGGGTCTCCCCCATTCTTGTCTTGGACTAGGATAACCTAAAGTGAAGGCTGCCTTGATTGGCGTGACAACCATTCATTTGGGAGTCTAGGCAGTCGTGGTTCCACCCCTTAGTTGCTTGCCCCTCTACCATCCATTCTGGATCCACCTTAAGCAGGCAACTACAAGGCAGGTGATAGCAGTGTATATTGAGCAGCCATATGGGTTCGATGTGGAGAACAGGGAGACGCATGTATGCAGATTGCATTGAGCTCTTTACGGGCTCAAGCAGGCACCTCGAGCATGGTACTCGAGGATTGACAACTATCTACAGGAGATGAGATTTTAGCGGAGTGAGGCTGACCACAACCTGTACTTCTTGACTGGTGAGGTGCCTCTCATACTGGTCCTATATGTGGACGATCTCTTTTTGACAGGAGATGAGAGGCTGATTGGAAACTGCAAGTCCAACCTTGTAGTGGAGTTTGAGATGAAAGACCTTGGGCTGATGCATTACTTTTTGGGCTTGGAGGTTTGGCAGAGAGATAGATGCTTCTTCATCGGACATGGGAAGTATGTAGTAGAGATCTTGAAGAGATTCAAGATGGAGGACTGTAAGCCTATGGCCATACCTCTAGTTTCCAACTGAAGGAAGATTGATGCATCAAGGTCAGACGGATTTGATCCTACCTTGTATCATCAGCTTATCGAATCACTTATGTATCTGGTCAACACTAGACCAGACATCATCTTTGCAGTCTACTCTTTGAGACAGTTCATGGTGGACCCTCAAAGAGTGCATTGGACGGCTGCAAAGCACATACTTTGCTACATCAGAGGTATAGTGGAGTATGGGTTTTATGAGCGCAGGGGGAGTGTACAGTTAGCAGGTTTCATAGATGCTGACTGGGAAGGATGTGTAGAGGACCGGAAGAGTACTTCAAGTTGTTGTTTCAGCATTGGATCAGGGGTTGTCTCTTGGTTCAACAAGAAGCAGAAGTCAGTTTCATTGAGCTTGGCAGAGGCTGAGTACATGGCAGCCTACATGGCTGCTTGTGAGGGTATGTGTTCTTGCATTCAAAAGACTTAAATTAGGAAACCCGTTGTATTAAATAATTAATTTACTTTTCCTAAGTTTACTTTGGAAATAAATTAAAGTGATCTAATCTAACTTTATTGAAACACTAGTTAAAGTGAAAGTGAAATTAGGGTTTTCGTTTTACGTAAAGTTACAAAAGAGAGATCAATTGGTGGAGAGGACACACACTTGTAGTCCGACAGAGACATGATACAGACAGGGAGAGAAAGCCAGACAAAGGATTTAGCTGAGAAGATAGAGGAGCGAGCAACAAGATCACCGAGCTTCGTATAGCTAGGCCGTACACTCACACATGAGGGTGTTGAGGTTTAGCTGGGATTTTCCCAGTGATTTTGTCGGGTACTGCATTCGCCAGGTTTGGGTGAATTTGCAGTGATTGTAAAAGTTCCATATTTTCTCAGAATAAAATCTATATCTGACTGTTGCATTGGTTTTCCCATATTGGGTTTTCTGGGGGTTTCCATACCCAAAATAATAGTGTCAATATTGTGATGTGATGTTGTGATTTATTTCTCAGTTTTACATTCCACTACATATTGTAAAAGATATTCATGTGTGGTTATCCGTAGAGATTTGCATACGCTGTTTAGCCCTAGTTTGAATATTAAAGGAAAACTTACAGAGCGTTCATCCAATTGGCAGAAATTTCAAGACATTTTGGAGATAAGGGTGGTTTTTACCCTTGCTTATACTTTCCTGCCCATGGTTTTTCTATTTTAGTAGTGTGCGACCATCAACAAAAAAGAGATAGCCACATATGAAACCATAGATGAAGTAGGCAAAGTAGGACAGACTTTTTATTGAATGAATAGCCAACAATACATCATTTCTTCAAATCTGATTTCACAACAAGGTTAAGAGGGCGTACTATGTCACACCTAACCTTCCTCCTCAGCTAAGACAATCCACAGAAAATAGAATGAAACAGCCCCAAAAAGAAAGTTACAACAGCAATATCTATAAAATGCACAATGATCACAACATGAGAAAGGGAGGTTTCAGCTTCTTCCCTAACATTTTATTGGAGCAAAATTTCCCTTCTTCAAAGATTACAGCAACTGTTTGTACAAGTTATTTCCAGCCGTCAAATCAATCCATGAAAAATAGAAAAATGATGCAAACCTATACTTGAACTCGTACTTCCTCCAAACATCCCAAAGAAATTCAACCAAGTACTTGAAGGGGAATTCCCTATCTTCCGAACGTGCCCTTAGCAAATGTATCCTCTCCTGTGTTTAAACCTTTCCTAGCGGTTGCCACATATCTTGGTTAAGGGAAAGGACATCGAAGACAGTGTTGTGCCATTCTGCACATATTCTGTTGATTGAATGTGTGCGTGTGTATCATCTCCTTTGTTTATACCTTTCCCAGTGCTTGCCACATGTCTTGGTTATGGGAAAGGACATCCAAAACAGAGTTGTGTCATTTTCCACAAATTCTGTTGATTGCCTGTGTGTGTGTGTCCCTGAAGGCAATGGTCTCCCTGTACAGATAATATACAGATAATATTGGTTCCAAAAATAAATTATTCTTTGTATGTGTGTGTTCCTGTTCCCAAAGGAAAGGGTCTCCCTATATGGATAATATACAGATAATATTTGTTCCAAAAATCATTTATTCTCTGGGCTTGAGTAGGTTGTGTGAGTGTGTGTGTTTGCCCCCAAGGGCAAGGGTCTCCCCTTGTAGATAATATTGGTTCCAAAATTCAATTATTCTGTGTGTGTTGGGGACAAAGGCCTCCCTATACAGATAATATACAGGTAATATTGGTTCGAAAAATCAATTATTCTGTGTGTTGTCCCCAAAGGCGAGGGTCTCCCTATACAAATAATATTTGTTCCAAAAATCAACTACTCTTTGTAGTTGAGTAGGTGGGCATCCATGCCAATTCTATATCTCTATCCTTTGCCTTAATGTTTCTCAGGTGTGGGAAGCCAGCCTACATCATTAAACCTAGCTATGTCTTGTAGTAGCAAGTTTGCATGCTTGGAGTTTTTGACAAAGTGAGCTAGATATGTCTTGGTTAGAAAAACATAACTCCAAGGATTGGTCAAGGGTTGTTGGCTGGAGAGCATGGATATGGCTTTCGAAAAAAACTGATTTTGTGATCTATATTTTTGTGGTACTTCTGGTGACAAAGTCCCTTATTGCATCTGTTAAAGGATCGGTGTTCTTATTTTATGATACAAATGGTTAATGAAATGCATCCTATAAGTGATATAATTATTAGGGGCTAATATTACTGTTTCTACACCATTGAGTTGATTACTATACCTTTGTTTTTTCTAGCTGTGATCTGTATAGCAGTTAAAGATCTTCATTTAAGTTTGGACTGGTTTGTTGTTTTCTGATACTTGAAATAACTATTAATGATGCCGTAATCTGTTTGTAATTTTCCTTTGTGAAGGCTGGTCATTCGATTGGTGCATACATATCATTGGAAATATTCAAGGCTTTTCCTGAGAAGGTTGTAACTTGTGACACAATGACCTTTATTTTTACTAGATCTCAACTGCCTTCTGCTTATTGCAGTTTTAAACGGTTAATACTTTTCATTATTAGCTCAAATTTTCTCATTGTGGTTGATCAATTTTCATGTCTATGCATTTAAAAGTTAAAACAGCATGCTTGAGGAATGCCCTCAGTTAAACACGCTATATTGAATCCAATTTTATATTGTTATCATGTAAATGCAGGTTTCCTATATGATTGGGATGTATCCCTTCTTGACAATGAACAGGGACTCACCATGGCAGTCTTTGCTAACAAAATCAGCAATGTAAACATTCTTTTTCATTTCAAATGCATACCATTTATCAAATCTTTATATCCTTCAGAGTCCATACAGCCATCTACGGTTCTATGAAGGATAAATATATAATAATGTCCACTTAAAACCAATTTGGCTTGTTGGACATGTGTTAAATCCCTTCGATGAAAGAAGGAAATCAACTCTGGGATGGAGTACCTGTATTTTTTCTCTTATACTGTGTCCTGATTTTTGTATCATATCTTCTTGGCATTTCTTCTTTAAACTATAGTATAATTATATACTTGATAGAAAACTGAATGATCAACTAAATTAAGTGGACATGATCTTGTTTTGTAGAAAACAAAAGAACTACACGTACCTATGTTTCTATGACATGAAATGTATTCATGATGCATGGTTTTTTGAGCAGAGTTCTATATATGATTGGGAAGATATTATACATTTGGAAAATTTCTTTGTTAGTTTTCAAGTTGCAGACATTGTTAATGTAACAATCTTATGTGAGGATTTGAAATAGAAACACGATGCAAATGCTCACTTGTTTGGAAAATGATAGATATGAGTCCAGAGTTACCAGGGAGTGCATCAGTAGGTTTGCCTCTCACTTCAGAACTGTTTTCAAGTTGCAGACATTGTTAATGTAACAATCTTATGTGAGGATTTGAAATAGAAACACGATGCAAATGCTCACTTGTTTGGAAAATGATAGATATGAGTCCAGAGTTACCAGGGAGTGCATCAGTAGGTTTGCCTCTCACTTCAGAACCTCTATCCAGAGCGAAGTGCTGTGGGAGAGCTCTGTTATCACCTAGATTGTAGTTGCCTCTGTAAGGGATCCTATCCAGGATGGGCAGAGTGAAACAGTAAAAAACCTGTTTTTTACCGAAATAACTAGCCCAAATAATCCAACAAACAATAATCCATGAATGGATAAAATAATAAATTGATAATATAAAAGATGATGTTTTTCAATTACAATTTGTAGAGCTTATATAAGCTTTATCTTGCCTTCTCAACCATAAGTCATGTCTTTTTGAAAAGACATTATTAATTATTAATTATTATTATTATTTAATTCTTTTATGTTATTAATATATTTTTGATGATATATTATTATTATTTTTATTCATGTCCTCAAAGCTTATTGAAGACAAGGCTTACGTCTGATTTCTTGCTTGTAGTTTCATCTTTCGATCTTTTATGTTAGTGACTGTGACACTTGACAAAATGAGATGATACAAGTTATGAATTCCCAAGAAAAATTGTCTCATTGTTTGTGAAGTTGTCCATCCGAGATCTATCTGTTAAATTATTGTAACTTCGGAAGATATTCTAAGGTGTATTGTATTCCTCCCTCGGGAGATGAGTTTGGTCTTGTTAGAGTCATTGAAAGAAGCAATGCCAACCTCCGAATGTAAGTCGGGTCAATAGTACCCAAGTGTCAATATAATAAATGTTATTTCGTGGTGACAAGTTGTCTAGTGGGGCCAGTCAGTTAGAGAAGTTGGCCCTGCTAAGTTAGGAGTCAAGTCAACTGAAGAATATAAATAGGGAGGCGCTCCTCACCATTTGAACACACTCACTCAAGCTGTCTTAGCAAGAGAGAGAAGGATTAGTGCGCTAAGAAGAAGAGAGCAGTTGTTGTTTGGGTTTTACACTGCACTGGTTGAGTTCTATACTGAGGAAGTTTTGCAGGGTTTTCTCCCATGTGGTTTCCCCGAGGAAGATCTTTGTGTTCTTGTGTTCTTATGTTTTTGTGCATGTCGTTCTTTCAGTGATCTTCTAGTGACAAATTGTTTTAAGATATCATCTAAGCAATTTAAAGAAAATCAACATGGTATCAGAGCCACCCTGAAAGGAAGCACTGCACAACTAGGGTTTGTTGGTTTTAACAAATCCCTCGACAGATCAACCAAAAAAGAGGGATCCTCCAACTCGCCTCTGAAGAGCGCGTCTTTTTGTGGTGACAAAACTGAATTCCAAGAATTTTCAATTTTGGACATGTTACTGCTGTCGAGACAAACTAGGGTTTCAATTTTCTTAGGGTTTCATCATTGATCTCAGGAAAAGGAAGATACAGTCTACCTCGCCTCAGGAGGGCGTATCTTTTCCACCATTCAGCTCTACATGTGATCCCAGTTGCAAAATTAGGGTTTCCTCTTCAAACCCTAGGACATCAGGAAGGAGGAGAGTCAGGAGCTGCTTTCTGCAAGTAAGTATCTTTCCATCTCTTTCCATTTGAGGTTCTCAGTTTTCTAAAAGATGACAAAGAATACCAAGCTAGATGCAAAGCTTGAAGGGGCTGAAAACTTCAGAGCATGGAAGTATAGGATCATGCTCATCCTCCAAGGGAATTATCTAGACAAGTTTGTGAAAGAGGAAGTGAATGAACCAGAAGGAGATGAAGCCAAATCCAAGCACAAGAAGGATATGATCATAGCTAAAAGGATCATAGCTGATTCAATCAAAGACAACCTGATTCCTCAAGTATCATCCATGGAGACTCCAAAAGAAATGTTTGATGCCCTATCAGGACTAATTGAAGGGAGAAACATTAATAAGAAAATGACCCTGAGGAATCAACTCAAAAGTGTAAAAACTCAAAAGTCAGAGACTATGCAACCTTATTTTTCAAGAGTAGCTCAAATAAAAGATCAGCTAGAAGCCATCAATGACATGGTTGAAGAAGCAAAAATTGTAATGACAACTTTGAATGGCCTTCTAAGAGATTGGGAAGCTTTAATCTGAGGAATTTGTTCAAGAAGGAAACTAACCAAATTCCGGAAGTCATGGGAAGCATGTGTCCAATAAGAAGAGAGGATAGCAGCTAGAGAAGAAAAGCTAAATGACAATGAGGATCAAGCCCTAACTGCCCACAGCAGAGGCAAAAGGAGTCATGACCATCCTCCTAAGACTCAAGGGTTTAAAAGACCCAAGAGAGACTTCCCAAGTTTTGAATGCTTCACTTGCCACAAGTTAGGACACATTGCCATTAACTGTCCCATGATAGCAGAAAGACTCAAGAAGATGAGAAGGTTTCAAGCACAAGCTGCTGAAGACAGTGATCGAGAAGTAGAAGATACAACTTTCAGAAAATCAAGAAAAGACAATGAAGATGAAGAGGAGCATGAAACTCCCAAAACTGTTGAAGTTCCTAAAGAAGTCAGAGTTGAAGAAGAAGACCAGATACTCGAAGAGCATGATATGACAGAGCCCCAACTACCCGAAGATTTACCAAATGAATTGATTTCTCAAAAGAGAAAACCTGCCTGGGATCGTGAAGTAATTGGAGAAGCAAAAAGACATGGTGCTCCTGAAGGTGTCATCCGAGAAAGAAAGATGCCAAAGTCATATCCCAGTTATATGGCCTTGATGTGTGATCTAGTCGATAAAGAACCAACTTGTTTTGAAGAGGCAATAAATCAAAAGGAGTGGGCTGATGCAATGGTCGAGGAATACCAATCCATTATGAAGAATGATGTGTGGGAAGTAGTACCTAGACCAAAGGACAAGTCAGTGGTATCCTCGAAGTGGATATTCAAATCCAAACACTCAGCAGATGGAAGTATAGAGAAATACAAGGCAAGATTTGTAGCCCGAGGATTCTCTCAGAAAGAGGGAATTGATTATGAAGAAACCTTTGCCCCAGTAGCTAGATACATCTCGATAAGAACTGTCCTTGCCTTGGCAGCCAACATGAAATGGAAGCTACATCAAATGGATGTGAAGACGTCATTTCTAATTCGCTTGATTGAAGAAGAAGTTTACATCGAACAACTGCAAGGATTTGAGGTCAATGATTAGAGGACTCATGTATGCCGACTAAAGAAAGCATTGTATGGATTGAAGCAAGCACCTAGAGCATGGTATGGAAGGATCGATGGATTCCTGATGAGCTTAGGCTTTACTAAGAGTAAAGTAGACTCCAACCTTTACTATAAGGTTGATGAAGATGGAATTTTAATTTTGCTGCTATATGTACATGATCTATTTTTGACAGGAGAAGATAAGTTGATTATTGAATGTAAGAAGAGGCTTGCTGCAGAATTCGAATTGAAAGACCTTGGAATGATGCACTACTTTCTAGGTCTTGAAGTATGGCAACATCCAGATGAGATTTTCCTAAATCAAGGAAAATATACTGTTGAATCTTAAAGAGATTTGGAATGCTAGATTGTAAAGCTATGAGTACTCTGATGACTACCAGTTTGAAGCTATTGAATGATGACACTTTAGAAGCTGTTGATGCCACTCTATACAGATAGATTATTGGTTCACTGATGTGCCTAACCAATACAAGACCAGATATATGTTTTGCAGTAAACACCTTAAGTCAGTACATGGTGAATCCTAAACACATTCACCTAATTAGTGCAAAACATGTGATGAGTTATCTAAAGGGAACTTTAGATTATGGGCTCAAATATACATCCAACGGAGAATTCAAGTTGCATGGATATGCAGATTCAGATTGGGGCGAAAGTGCCAAAGATAGGAAGAGTACATCATGATGATGTTTTAGTTTGGGATCAGGCATGATCTCTTGGTTTAGTAGAAAGCAGACCAGTATTGCACTTAGTACAGCAGAAGCATAATACATTGCAGCATGTTTAGCTTGCAGCGAGTTAGTATGGCTTTAAAAGATGTTAGGATTATTCGATGCAGAGATAGATGTCACTAATATCGTTTGTGATAATCAGAGTTGTATCAAGATGACAGAGAATCCCGTATTTCATGATAACTTGAAACACATTGAGATCAAATATCATTTCATTCGGGATATGGTTCAGAAGGGAGCTGTAAAGCTCAAGATGTTCCCATTGAGGAACAAGTAGCAAATGTATTGAATAAGCCTTTGGCTCATGTAAAGTTTGAATCCTTTTGAGACAAGCTTGGTGTAGTCCGAAAGGACCTCTCTCGAAAGAGGGAGTGACAATAGATGTTGGATGTAGTGGTAAGTAGGTCAGCCTAGGGGAGGGTGCATCTGGCTAGGCTTGTTTGGCCCGAAAGGGTTAGTAAGCCAGACTAAAGACCTGTCGATCCTAGGGGGATTAGTATGTCTGGCTAGGCTTGTTTGGCCTGAAAGGGTTAGTAAGCCATACAAGGCTTGTTTGGTCCCCAGGGAGATCCATTTGTCTAGCTAGGCTTGTTTGGCTCGAAAGAGTTAGTAAGTTAGACAAAATGCCCGGATGGATCTACCAGATAACTCACTGTGATGCTGCTCCGAAGAAGATGAAGGGCAAGATGTATCCTCAATATTGCTATACTGTTGATTGTTGATGATTGTTGAGATGCTTGATGATTGTTGCAGTATTGCTATACTGTTGATTGTTGATGATTGTTGAGATGCTTGATGATTGTTGCAATATTTCTAAACTTTTGATTGTTGATGATTGTTGATGACTGCTGAGAAGCTTGATGATTGGTGTAGTATTATTATACTGTTAGATGATGATGATTGTTGACATGCTTGGTATGATGATGATTGTCGATGATGATTATTGATATGTTGGTGGTCAGTATTGTTGTGATGTCTGTTTGCTTCAGTATTGATCAGCTGGTTGATTGAGTTTTTAGCACTAACAGGCTAATGATGATTGTTGATGATTATTAGTATCCTTACACAGATATTGCAGGTAATAAAGTTATAGATGATGTTTCAGTATCCACATACTGATCTGATAGAAGATGTTCAAGAACATACGAAAGATAGACTATAGAAGAAGATCAGAAGATAATAAAGATAAATAGATGATGATTCAAGAGAGTAGGAAAGACGAAGACTACAGAAGATGGTCCAGAAGATGATACAGTACAAGACAAATAGAAGATGCCCAGAAGATGAAGATCACAGAAGATGTCCCAACTGAGATCGATGATGAAGATGTTAGACAATGTTCCAAAACTTCCTATGACAGATAGAGTCTCACTAGACAGTTGTTCAGTTGTGGTAGCAGATGTTGAATACCTTCGTAGTTAAGAGGGAGTGTTAAATTATTGTAACTTCAGAAGATATTCTAAGGTGTATTGTATTCCTCTCTCAGGAGATGAGTTTGGTCTTGTTGGAGTCATTGAAAGAAGCAATGTAAACCTCCGAATGTAAGTCGGGTCAATAGTACCCAAGTGTCAATATAATAAATGTTATTTTGTGGTGACAAGTTGTCTAGTGGGGCTAGTCAGTTAGAGAAGTCGGCCCTGCTAAGTTAGGAGTCAAGTCAACTGAAGAATATAAATAGGGAGCCACTCCTCTCCATTTGAACACACTCACTCAAGCTGTCTTAGCAAGAGAGAGAAGAATTACTGCGCTAGGAAGAAGATAGCAGTTGTTGTCTGGGTTTTACATTGCACTGGTTGAGTTCTATATTGAGGAAGTTTTGCAGGGTTTTCTCCTTGGTGGTTTTCTCGTGGAAAATCTTTGTGTTCTTGTGTTCTTATGTTTCTGTGCATGTTGTTCTTTCAATGATCTTCTAGTGACTAATTGTTTTAAGATATCATCTAAGCAATTTAAATAAAATCCACACTATCTTCATTGGAGTTGCTTGTTGATCACTTTGTTGGATGAAACTTCTCGTTTTCTGCTTAGTTCGTTGATTTTGTGTTTTTTCTTTTCTGATATCATAACTCCTTTGTTTGTGTTCATTTTGACCCCATCGTTGGTCAAAATGATTTTTATAATTTGGGTGTCGATAAGGAGTGTTTGTTGTTTGTTTTTTTATTGGATTGGTTTCTTGTTCCTCAACTTGAATTTGTTTTCCTGAGAGTTTGGATGTTTCCTTCTGGATTTTCCCTAAATTATTCTCGAGCAACTGGTTATTACACTTAGTCTTCTTGAACTTTTCTTCTTGCAATTTTTTTATTATCTTTAAACTTCCTATTTTGTTCCTCTAGTTCTTGATTAAGATTTCAAGCAAAGATTTTCTTCTTGTTTTTCAAGTATTTTCCCTTCAACATCTTCATTAACTTGTTCTGACTTCCAAGTACGTTTTAACTTCTTGATCTTTGTAACTAACGTCTTGTTGTGATTCTTTAATTGAAATACTTCTTCAATATTGGTTTTTAATGTGTTATTGATTTTTGTAATTTCCAACTTGTGTGCCTTTCTAGTGTCGTCATATTTTTGTTGGAGTTGTTTCATCTATTGTTGATCTCGACATATTTCTGATTCTCGATTTCCTAACTTTCTCTAGGCTTGCGCTAATTCATTATTTTTTTCCTTGATGAGCTTGTTTAATCGCTTTAGTTCTTCTTCTAAATCAATATCGCTTCGATAAGGTGATTCTTCAACATTCTTTGACTTATCTGGTCTTAAAGGGTTTGATTGTGACTTTTTAAATGTGATAGTTTCTCATCCTTATTTGATAACATTCTCTTGAATTCTTCATTCGCTTTTTGCAACCTTTGATTTGGATCTTCGAAGGTACGATTTTGTTGTTTTTTCAATTCATTAAGAAGGAGCTGCTTATTTTTCTCAAATTGTAAATGATGATTGGTTGCTTTATATTACTCTAACTCGTGCATGTTGTCGCCTTACACACACCTGGGGGGAAGCGCAAAGAAATATTCAAGCTACTAAGTGCGTCATTGGGTGCAAGTCTTGAGTCAAGTGCTGTCACCTGATCCTTACTCCTTCGTTTAGGTAAAACTCCTAAAGAATGAAGCGAAGGGGGTTGCCCCTAGAAAAGAGTTACTAAGGCTCTTAATTACTTTTTAGTTGTGGATGGGATTGTTTTTAGGAGTTTTAAGGAAAATAACTAATCAAGATAATTGCAAGGCAAAATTTAAGTTAAGCGACATATAATGTTCAACATAATCACGACATTTAATGATATCTTAATTGAATAAAGGAAATAGTGATAAAGTGATTATAGACCAGTGTCGTGGAGTCAAAGTAAAATGTTGCTGTGAAAGGAAAATGTGTTGCAATTTATACTTGGTCAGTTTTAAATTATTCAATGATGAGTGGATTAGAGGGAAAGGAGATTCCTAATATACCAAACGGTACTTGGGAATATGTCTGGATTCCTACCCAAGTGGCTTCACACAAGGACGTGTGGGATAGATGGAGTCACGATGGGATGTCCAATACTACGCCAACAAGGATGTAGCCTGACGAGGCCCAACGGTCACTTTCTAGTGGTTTCCGCTTCCTTTGTAAAATTTCCGCACAAGTCTTGAATTTTGATAACGCCCGATTTTCGTTATGTTTCAATGGACGTTGATTTATTAATGCAAGTTTGTTAGTTAGATGCGAGAAATCAATTAGTGCACATTCTTGCTTTTGATTATCGCAAAGCTCAGGGTGAACCTGCTGTTAAATTTTAGCATTTGCAGAAATACTTAAAAATTTGCAAATTAACTTAAACAGATAACAAGTGTAGTAAAATAACATTCACCACATCAACAGAATGGACACAAGAGTTTTTCACTAGGGAAACCTTCAAAGGACAAAAACCCCATAAAGCATTAGTAGCTCATCTCGTAAATGAGACGACTTAGGAAATTCTTCAAAAAGTTCCTCGAACCCCAATCTGGGTTTGACCACAATTTACAAAAAATATTCTCAACAAAATTCAGAACAAGTTAATGAAGATGATAATAATAAAGTGATAATAATCACTGATCATGAAATCTGGGGCCAAACTCTAAAAACTAAAGCCGTTGTATTTGTTCTGGGCATGTTAGAAGAAAATATAAGCACTGCCAAATTTTTAGCCACTGCCTTGGGAACCGTGTTTGACATGGTCAACTGGGTTGACTAGGTCAAAATACCCAAACTGAAAGTAAGATACTGAACTGAGCTGAACCTGCATGCATCCAAGGTAAGAACTGCTCTAAGATGTATATTAAAACCCAACTTAAATTATGCCATTCAGAATCATGGTGACAATAATAAATAATAATAACAATCAATAAGATATACATGTGTCTTTGAGTAATCAATGAATCCTATGGCAGTCTCTTGTATATGCCATGCTTTCAAAGTTTGAACAATTTGCTAGTGTTGGGTGAAGGTGGAAAACAAGGCTAAGGTAAAAGGGAAATGACTTATAGTTGATTTTGAGTATATGATCTCTCCGAATGATCACAAGTGGATTAGTTGATTTGAAAAGAGTCAATTCAACTTCAACATGTCTACAACTCATATCCAACCTAACAATCAAGCTCCGCAACGATCTTTTCTAGGACCCTTGTGTTGAGTACACAAGAAACTGTAGTGAAGAGATCCTAGGGGATACATAGAATTAACTGTCCCTTACTCCATCTCACATTAAAACCCGCAGGCTCCGTGAGGAATTAATCATTACATTTCAATAAGATGGCTAACAGTCTTTAGATTTAACATTTATTTATCCACTGCTTTATTTGGACTTTTCACAATTTCATTTCATAGCCCTTTTTGAGTTGTGTTTAAAGACATAGTTTGCAACTTTATTTGAGGGATTGCATTTCTCAATATATAACATATAACACTTAATGCATGTAATGATAGTAGACTATTGCTTCAAGTTTTAGCTGACACTATTCGGAAAACTAGGGGGGAATATCCACAGTCAGGACCAAACATCAGGGTCAACCGAATAGAGAGGTCAAGGCTTCAAAACCCAACTTGTCTAATCTTAGGAAACAATACCAGTGGGTTCACCTGGCCCAGAAGGATCAAGGCTTCGACAAGTTTTGTTGCACAACTCAGAGCCGAGACACAAAACATGGGATCCATCACGCATAGGGGTCAAAGTAGGGAAGATGATCTTCAATCTAATAGGTCTCAGTCAATCATAGGTCATGGGAGGAAAATCAATTATGGATGAACTGGATGGATGGGGACAAGTGATACATGAAACCAACAAAGCACTAATGTTTAAAAGTTGTGTAAAGCATGGTGTAAGCAATAGTCTTCTACATCAAATTCTTTATTCATTCTCAACACTGTAAATTTTTCTCATTCCCCCAACCCAGTTTCAACCACCATTTTCATCATTGTTTAATGCCCAACCCAATTTACTTTCAGCTGCAAATTAAGTAATTTCTCATAAACAATTTGACTGAAACACAAGAATAATTTTTACAAGTTTAAATGAGCAGTAATAAAATACATTCACACATTAGAAATCTGACTTAGAAATTTATGGTCAAATGACTCGAGCAAAACCCCAACCTCCGGGGAAAACCTGTTCTAGAGAGAGAATTTTATTTTCTGCAATAAAATTGAAGTACAACAAAAACAGAGATAAGCTTATCTCAACCACAGTGCTCAACAAATTGACTGAATTCAGAAATTTTACAGTCAATTTACTGCCAACTTGATGCCTCGAAAATCGTGCCAAATTGATTATATGAACTGCCTCGATTTTTGTGCCCAATGCTGTACCGCACATACTATATAGATTTCCTCGATTTCCATTCCCACTGGACGAACTGCACGAAATGTATGGAATTGTACGAACTGTAGGACTTGCCTCGATTTCCGTAACCAGAAAAATTGCCTCGAAATTGTTGCCCAGAATTTGCCTCGAGATGCGTGCTATACGGAAAAATGTTTAGTGCTACTGTACGGTCTTGGGAATCGTGCCCTTTGCTCTTCTCTCTCTTCCTACTAATTTTCTCCTTCTGTGCTTGTGATCTCCCTCTACTATGATTTGTCCTCAACATGTTTGTTTACGAGCTCGAACTCCCTTTGCTGTGATTGATCTCTATGTGAGTTCAGTGGGTGATTGCTTACGTCTTATCTCTAGATCTGTCTTTGCGACTGGACTCTGTGTGAGTTCTTACAGGTGGGTGATTGCTTACGGGTTGCCCTCTCGAACTTTATCTCTGCAGCACTTGTGTCTTTCCTTACCCTTGACTGAGGCGAGTTGACTGGTGTGCTTGGTTTCTGGAGATCTCAAGTCTTCACCTTTCAAATCTGACTTCTGAGATTCTGCAGTGCAGTTTTTTGGTTCTCTGGATTTCTGCAGTTTTTTGCTCCAGTGTCAAACTAGGGTTTGACTTTTTCGGAGATCTACCCACTCAAAAATCTCGATCTCAGGCTCAGTAGATGCGCTCTAGGAGGGCACAACTTTCCATGCAATCAGATCTTCAAAAATCAAAATTTCTCCCAAAACCCTAATTTCTTGTCGAGGAGAGAGAGAGGGCCTTTTCACCATGTGAAAGCTATCCTATTCAGGTTAGCTCTGATACCATGTTAAGATTCCATATGCTAAGCTAAATTATCAACATTCAATTCAATTGCACAACAAAAGCATATAGACAGGATCACAGAAAGAAACAGTATCACAAGATCAACACAGATTTACCCTGGGAAAACCCTAAAGGGAAAAACCCAGCAAGAAACGTTTCCTCAATATAGATGATCAAAAAAGATAAAAGACAAGACTTCAGATTGGTCCTTCTCCTCCTTGCAGATACAACTCTCTCTCTCTCTCTCTTATGCGCTACACAAGTGTGTGACTGTGTGTTCAAAATGAGGAGCGCCTCTCTCCTATTTATATTCTTTCGTTCACTTGACATTTCACTCAACCAAGTCGGCCTCGCTAAACTTGACTGGGCCGACTACTCTAGGAGGACTCAAAACAACTCATTATTATATTCCGGAGGGTGCTAATAACCTGACTTACAACGGAGGGGTTTTCCTCATGACTCTTTACTGACCTAGTACAATATTAATGATTCTCTCGATAGGAACATCGAGGACAATAAGTGAATACACTTCGAAGTTACAATAATTCAACAAGCATCTCATATGTAGGGGAGGTGGCTGAAAAATGTACCGAATCTGAAAAATAGAATATGGTAGCCCGGCTACTAGATATGTGATAACATGAGCGTTAAGTTGAAAGAGATGAAAAATATTTCGTTTTTGTCTTAGTTTAGTTTAAATTCACAATTGTTTATATATTCTCGTATTAAGTTTATTACTTGTGATAAAAACGTATCTAACCTTTAAATTTTAACAGGGGTCACCTCTCTTAAATAGCTAGACAGTGTGCCCACATTCTAACCAACTATCATCTGACGACCGAGATTAAAACATCTTCGACGGTGGAGATCGAAAATATCAAGATCAATACATGGATCAAGTGACCAAGTCAACATGGGGGCGCACTTTGCTCAAGGACGGCTATCCCAACTCAATAACAATATAACATAAAGTATGACATAATAATACATGAGAGGGGTCACTTAAGGGCTTAGTTCACCCTAGGCCCTTTTACAACTTCATAATATAAGATATAACAGTGAAATACATGAATGGCCAAGTTGAGGGGGTGCCCCTTGGGGGGTTTTCCTCACTGGCTGAGCCAAGATAAAAATAATCCAAATGTCTGATGTCTGGAAATTGCTGGAGGACTATCCGGGATGTTGAGAAACATCATCTGCCAAAATTCCAAGCCATTTCCTTGACCCAGGAGGCCAACTCGATTTTTTCAGTGACTTCTCTAGTTCATTTTTTGTTGGTACAATCTCTGGGAAATGATAAATCCACCATAACTCTGTCCAGGGTGCAAATTGGGGCAAACTGACTGCTCTAGATGATCTGAAGACATAGAAGAATGGTATAAGTGACTACTCATACCCCCTAGAACACTGCTATGCTCTAGCAGAACCAATCATACTGCCATCTAGA
>LPNX010176693.1:89474-111316 GCA_001517045.1 Pseudotsuga menziesii
TTCCTACTTGGTTTCGTCAAGGTATTGTTAAAGGATTACTTGGGCGTTCATGGTCTTCTGATGCAGTACATGTTGCATGCACTTATCTTCTTCGGGTAAAATATGTTTTGCCATTTATCTTTGATTGGTAGTCATCTGAAGGTTTCTGCAGTTAACATGCATGCTACATCAGCTAATGAGCCTTTTTTATAAAAATTTGGGAAATATTGTCTCAAAATTTAAATACCTTATAGTACAGTATAATGTGATGCTATCTCTTTGTACTGTAGTAAGACTGGCATGCAGTCCTATTGTCTGAACATTTCAGATAATACTGAATGCAAATTAACATGCACATCCAACTCCCGCATTGTTCCTAGGAATTTGCCTAAAGTATCTGCATAAACATGATTCGTAAAATTTTACTACATCATTTAGTTTCTCAAGTTCATACATGCATTTGACATTGCAAGAAGTGAGAGATTCCCTTTCATGGTAGGAATTGATGACAAATTCTAGCGTTTATCCATTTCCTTTATATCCATCAAGTCATTGCTGCCATCAACTGCTAACTTTAGAACCTTTTTTCTTTTCCTGACATGTCAATAATTCTGGATATATGGTTGGTACTTCCTGATTACGTGAAGATACATAAGACTTGTAACTTTTCAAACATTAAGCGCATGTCAATTTTTTCTGTTTGATTCTCAGAAATTAAGAAGATATATAGAAATTTGTCCAAGTAATAGAGTAGGCTAGTTTATGTTTTGGTAGGAACTGGTGACCTTTAAAATATTCTACAGTTCTGCTACTGCAATTATAATATACTTCCTTTACTTCTATTACTAGGTACATTGCAAGATAACTGTTAGCATCCAAAAAGCTGACAGAGAACCAAAGATTCAACAACAAAAGATGGTAGCTAGAAATTGATTGAACTGGATGTGTATGACAAGGTGATATGGTCTTAAGCAGACTACTTCATTGAGGTTCACACTAGCCTACTGGCTGTGATCATTTTAGGTGTGCATGAATTGCACCTTAATATGTAGATTTTTCACTAGTTTTCAACCACCGGTTTATAAGTAAAAATTGTCACTGTTTATTTCATTCTCAGAAAATAAAATGCAGGAAATAAACATTAATTTTTCAGACTTAAAACATTGCTGTAACTACTTTTTTTCACTGACAGAAAATAAATATCAGCACGCCATTCAACACAGAACACAATAATTTTTGGTCAATGGCCCTGGAAAAACCCACAAGGGAAAAACCAATCAGAGAGAGAGAGAGTTTTTATTAATAGCTTCAGGAAAAATCAGGCATTCATTTACAGTCAACATGCAACTTATCTCAACCAGCAGGCTTCTTCGTTTTCCATGCAGATGTTGCCTCGATTTCTGTGCAATATTTCCTCGGAAAATGTGCCGAAATAGCAACAACCTTCAGTCACGATTTCTGTGCAAAAGGAAATATTCTGCCCTTGATTTCTGTGCAATAAATGCTGGAAATCCTTACAGTACGGACATCATTAAATGATGCCGTACAGACCTCGAAACTCGTGCATGTACTGTCCTCAAATTTTGTGCCCAAAACTGCCCTCGAAAACTGTGCTGAAACCATACTGTACGGTCTGCAATACATGCAACCATAGTACTCGAAAACTGTGCCAACAGTTAATGAGGCCGTACACTTACTCAATTTCTGTGCACACAATAAATGCTTGTCGTACACTTCCTCGATTTTTGTGCCTGCAATAAATGAGGCCGTACACTTCCACGAAATCTGTGCTAGTAGTTAATGACCTTGGTTTTCTTGTCCACTGAAAATCACTCTCAGCTATGTCTCGAAATTCATGCCCTTCTCTTTTCTTCTGCTCTCTCTTCTTCCTTCTCTCAAGAATAAATGCAAATGCCTTTTCCTTGCTTTTTGCTCATAACCCTAGGTAGGTGAAGAGGCATCTAATCCAAAGGCTAATAATGAATTAGATCAACGGTTGAAATTAATTGCTCATATTTTATTTTTAAAATATTAATTTCACTCACCCACTTAAATTTATCAAAAACCGACTTTAATGCTCTAAAGTCAAATTAAATGTCACTTAAGTCATTTAATGCAAGGTTCACATTATTTCCCTTCACTAAGTGACTAAAGCTAAAGTCACTTAGGGGAACACTTCCCTAGGTACAAAATTAACACTCTCTATTACCGAGGAAGATGTTCTGCACCACTCCCAACTTGTTCCTGAAGAAGATAAACTTGCCCCTCCCCAAAGACTTCGTCAAAATGTCTGCTACCTGCTCATCAATGGAAATGTACTGAAGCGTAACTGCCCCTCTCGGAACATAGTCTCGGATGAAATGATATCTGATCTCAATGTGCTTTGACCTGTCGTGGAAACCGGATTCTTAGAGAGCTGGATGCAACTCTGATTGTCATAGTAAATCACCCGTAGGCCTAAGCTCTTGACCAAATAGATTCACCAACAACTTGCGAAGCCATAAGGCCTTGCAGCTGGCCAAACTGGCTGCCATATACTCAATGTTCCCCCAAGTTTCCGGGATGGGGGGACGCGGGAGCAGGGAAACGCACATTCGAGACGCGTGGAGACCACCCCCAAATTTAGGGATATTTCGGGGGGGACGTTTCTAAAATTATAAAAATAAAATAAAATATTAAAAATAATAATTCATTTGATGTATATTAATGATTGTGCATTGTAAATACTAAATATATCAGTTTATTTTCTAAGTAGTACCAAGTAGGAATTGTAAAATGTGAAAATAATGGGAAAACATTAAAAAAAATTTCCAGGGGCATGGTCGGGGAGGGAAAGTTTCGCCCAGGAGTCCCCAAGTCCCCGGGACGCAGGAAAGGTGGAAACGCGTCCCCGACCCTATGGGATGCGTCCCCGTGGAACACTACATATACTCCGCCTCAACAGAACTCAATGCAACGGATTTCTGCTTTCGACTGAACCATGGCATTGCTGCCGAGCCCAAACTGAAACAACATCTGGAAGTGCTCTTCCGGTCTGCCACACTGCCTGCCCAATCTGAGTCTGTATGACCAACCAATCTGATCCCCTCTGACCTTGTGTAGTCCAAACCAAAATCCACTATCCCTGAAAGATTGCGCAACACATGTTTTCCAGTGACCCAATGTACACTCCTAGGCTCAACCATGAACTGGCTAAGAGTGTTCATTGCAAAACACAAATCTGGCCGAGTGTTGTCTAGATACATCAATGACCCAATAAGTTGACGGTATAAAGTAGGATCCACCAACTCTCCCTCAGAAGCATGAAGCTTCTTCCAATTGGTGATCATAGGTGTCGACATAGGCCTGCAATCCTCCATCCTGAATCTCCTCAAAATATCAACCGCATACTTTCCCTACCCCAGGAAAATATGTCCAGGCTCCTCCCAAACCTCCAATCCCAAGAAATAATGCATCAACCCAATATCAAGCATCTCGTACTCTGCTGCAAGTTCCTTCTTGCAAGCTGCAATGGGTATCTCTCTTCCTATAATAAACAAGTCATCAACATATAGCAAAAGAACAAGCAGATCATCTCCAACCATGATGAAGTAGAGATTCGGATCTGCTTCACTCTTCTGAAACACCATACTCAGCAAGTAAGAATCGATCCTGGAGTACCAAGCTCTTGGAGCTTGCTTTAGCCCATAAAGGGCCTTCTTCAACCTGTGCACATGAGACTCTCTCTCATGAATCTCAAAGCCTTGAGGCTGCTCAATGTAAATCTCCTCCTGTATGATCCCATTGAGAAATGCGGTCTTCACATCCATCTGATGGATCTTCCAACCCATTTCCGTTGCAATGGAGATCAAGGCCCTGATAGAACTATACCGAGAAACCAACGCAAAAGTCTCACCATAATCAATCCCCTCAACTTGTGAAAACCCCCACGCTACAAACCTAGCTTTGTACTTCTCTACACTCCCATCCGCTGCATGCTTTAACTTGTAAAGCCACCGAGAAGTCACCACTGACTTCCCCTCAGTTTTCGGAACAATCTCCCATACATCATTCTTCATGATGGAATGGTACTCATCCATCATGGCATCTCTCCAAGCCGACTGCTGGGAGGCCTCCTCAAAAGTAGAAGGCTCAGAATCTCGTGTACTGGCCACCAACAACATGCCCAATCTGTTAGGCATCTTGATGGCCCTCACATCCTCCCTGGGTGCCCCAAACTCCTGAGCTTCCTTCAAGGTATCTCGAAGCCACTTAGGTGCCTTAGTCCTTGGAGGTTGCTCCCACACTGGTCGGTCATCATCTGAAAATCTACCAGAGGTGGAAACCCCAGTATCTCGTGAACCTGAAGCTAGTGTACCAACATCAGGTGTACCCTGTAATCCTGATCCTGATCCTCTATAAGGTGTACCTATAATAGTAGACCCATTACCTGTCCCCGAAGACCCTGCAGGCCGAACCATTGAACCTGGTGAACCTGTGCAACCCTGTGCGGTGCTAAGTGCCTTGGAAAATGTGTGAAATGAAGCCCGATTGCCACCAAACTATAGATCTGAATTGTCGTGGATGCTATAGAGGTGGGTTTTTTTTATTATTCCCAAAGACAAGCTAGATCCAAGTAGATCTAGAAAAAGGTGAAAAATGAGGGTTTTAATCAATTAGGGTTTTGAGATCTAAGAGAATAGATGGATAGTATAGAAGAATTTCATACCTCATGGAACATACCTAGAAGATGAAAATGGAAGAGGCTTGTGACGAGGATTACTTCCCACAAAGATCAAATGCCAAACTTTGATGAGCCCTTCTTGCCAATGTTTTGCCTCCTTCAACCAAATCGATTGTCCTATTCCTGTCAATCGAGGACACAAAGATCACTCAATCAATCAAGAATCGAAAGAGATGCATACAAAGAGATGAGAAACATGAATTGTTGGTACAAAAGACAAAACAACTCTCTGTCACCCAAAACGTTTTCTTGAAGCGTGAAGGGTAGGCCTCCCCACCAATTCACACCCCTCCAAAATGTCTTCTTTGCCTGCAAAACAATGTTAGTTGAAGATAAAATCAAGATGGCTACCAATGTTTGTCAGTGCAGAGGAAGAAGCATTTACAATCACCACAACATTCCAATTCCAAGATGCCCAAGAAAGTATTTTTATTCGAATAGCCTAGAGCCAAAAATCTCCAGATCTCTCCCCCCCTTTTACAATCAGGAGCTCCTTCCTTTAAATAGGAATGAGAGATAACAAAATCCTAACCACCTTTCAAATGGATGGCTAAGATTAAAAGATCAAAATGTTCTAATCAACGGTTGAGATGAGCTCAACATAAAGTACATGGATCAATACAATAATATAATATATCAATGGACTAAATCACCCTAGGAGAGGGGATCCCACTCGATTAAAATGAATATAGCTCATGGTGAGTCTAGGGGGTATGAACTAATGTTCCCCCAAGTTTCCGAGACGGGGGGACGCGGGAGCGAGGAAACGCAAATTCGGGACGCGTGGAGACCACCCCCAAATTTAGGGATATTCGGGGGGGACGTGGGGACATCTCTAAAATTATAAAAATAAAATAAAATATCAAAAATAATAATTCATTTGATGTAAATTAATGATTGTGCAATGTAAATACTAAATATATCAGTGTATTTTCTCAGTAGTACAAAGTAGGAACTGTAAAATGTGAAAATAATGGGAAAACATTAAAAAAAATTCACAGGGACATGGTTGGGGAGGGAAAGTTTTGCCCAGGAGTCCCCAAGTCCCCGGGACGCAGGAAACGTGGAAACGCGTCCCTGACCCTGCGGGACGCGTCCCCGTGGAACACTGTTATTAACCAACACCTCTAGTGTGTCCCCATGGCACAAAAAATAAATATAATTATTTAAAAATGCAAAATAGTGCCTCTCTAGGGAAATCATGAGCCTCCAAAAGCTCCAGAAAGTCATAAAATATGTCGGAGAGATGGATGTGGGTCCATCCAAGTGCTGGAACTATTCGAGAAGTGGAAGACATCACACTCATCATCAAAACTTATCCCATGCCATTTCCTTGCCTCAGTAGCCCAAATCGAATTCTTCAAACGTGATATGGCCCAAACTGCTTCCTAGATTGCCAGCGTTGTCAAACTGAGCCCACGAGGCTCTCTGGGAGGGGGGTTGGTAAAAACAAGTGGTTGGACCACCCCCTCCTCATACAGTGCCCTAGGTGAACCAATCAAATCACCTCTCTGCTCTAATAGGCCATTCAACATGGCAAAACTGCACTCGGATGATCTATTGAGACAAATCATCACTGTAATTGCCTGGAACTGAAAACAAGCTGTGTCATTGGACTCAGGGAGTCCAAATCCATCTAAGGTCCATACTCATACACCCATACAGATCTCTGCATGATCAGGAATAATATCCAATATGCCAAGGCAGATAGAATAATAATCTGTAAATGATCAAATAATCAATAATATAACCTAGGCTAACATCAATTTGCTGCAAGTGTTTTAGAGGTTAATACATGCTCTACAAATCATTCAAATAACAATTATAACAAGTAGTAATCATTTCACTGGCGATCTATTAACCAAATATAGAGTTTCATTAATTAGTTATAACTTAGACTAGACTTTCAAGACCATACTCACTTCATAGTTGTAATCAATTTGCTAGTGAAGGGTGAGGGCTAGAAATCACATGGTTAGGATAAAGGGTGACTACCAAGTTGACACTGTGACACTTTGGATATGGAAAGGGGATACTCACTCTAGCATATGTTGGACAAGCAACAACATAGGGGATGGCAGTGTCTCACAAATGGATAAGTTACGTTCAAAGGTGCTTGTTCACCTTGACAAATTCTCACAATCCAAATCAAATACAAGTGAGGCCAGCGATCTTTAGATATAACTTTTTAAGAACCATTGCTTTTTGGGCCTTCGAATTTCCATAACCTTGGTCCATGCATTTGTTACACGGATTTTTATTATTATGACTTCATGCATTCATCTATGTTTAAAAACACTACTTTTCATGAATGGGCTTTCGCAAGATATTCATTTCAATATACTTCAGAGCCAATTTCATTAGGCTTGCCTTGCATTCATGTATGTTCAAAAACACTATTTTTCATGAATGGGGTTTTTCATAGGATATTCATTTCATTTCCAAATACATTGTATTGATGGCAGCACCATTTGTTTCAGGTTTAGAGCCAACACAACCTAGGCAACTCAGATTCGAGACACAAATAAACAGGGAAGCTTATCCAACAAAGAGGCTCTAGTGGGGAAAGGTCCTCCATCCCACAAATCAAGTAGTAGGTCGGGATATAAACATAACTTGAAGGTAATGGATGGGTGGAGATAGTGAACAATGAGACCTACGCTAGCAAGCCAAAGTATGGTGGGAATGATCACCTCTATTCTCCGTAAGGTGGGTAAAACCAATGAGTATGGGTCAAGAACTTCTAGGTGTAAGTAGGGACATACATACATAATATCAATACAACCAAGTCCACATATTATATGACCGCCAGATCATGAACTAGATGTTAATACATGTCACAAGAATGAGTATAAAAGCAATAATAACCAATCACAAGATAATATCCACTGAGTCATGAACATGTAAATAATCAATCTGAACCAACATCTATCCAATGAGAAACTACTGCTGTAAATATGGGAACTACTGACTGCTCTGTAATTGGCTAAATGACTACATAAGTCCTCAAATCTGAGAGTCCCGAGACTCGGCCATAGCATGGGAAAGTACTATAGTCCATCATCAGATAATGATCCATCATAGATGTTCATCTTAACATCTCATATGTAAGGGAACTGGCTGGGAAGTTGTTATCACATATATAGTACCCAGGCTACCATATTCTATTTTTAAGACAATACATTTTTTCAGCCAAATCTCTTACATATGAGATGCTGAGATGAGCAGTTTTGATGGATCATTTTTGTATTAGTGAACTATTGTACTTTCCCATGTCAGGACTGAGTCTCAGGACACTCAGATTTGAGGACCGATGTAGCCATTTATGTCATTACAAAGCAGTCATTGATGCCCAGTGTTATATCAGTACTTTCTCATTGGACAGATGGTGTCTCAGATGGATTATATTGCATGATTATGACTCAGTATTGTGTTATGGTTATTATTGCTTTTATACTGATTTTTGTGACATGTATTAACTTGTGGTATCATGATCTGGCGGTCATAATTATATGGACTTGATTGTATCTTATACTATGTATTGATGTCCCTATGTATAGTTCCTGATCTATACTTATTGGTTTTACCCTCCTTAGGGAGAATAGGGGTAGTCATTCCCACCATTGTTTTGGCTTGCTAGTGTTGGCTCCATCATTCATTGTCTTCACCCATCCATTACCTTCCAGTTTAGTTCTCAACTCGACTGACTTCTTGACTTATGGCATGGAGGATCTTTCTCCTCGCTAGAACTTTGTTGGACAAGCCTCCCTGTTTATATTGTGTCTCGGCTCTGAGTTGGTGACAGAACTTTACTTTGGTAAGTTGGATTGTATGTGTAAATTATTCTGGTCGGTTGTCCCGATGTTTGGCATTGTGCAGAACTCCCCCTAGTCACTTGAGATGTTGTTGGCTAAAACTGAAAGCTCATGTACTACTTGTATTGGAAATATTGAATATGCGCCCATGGAAAATGAAAATTATAAAACTGTATTTCTTAACATATGTAAAAAGGGCAAGAGCAATGAAATGCTAAAATACTCCTTGAAGAGTATAAGAAAAGGTCCAAAAAAAGCAATGGTTAAAAATATGCTATATCCAAAAATTGTTGACCTTATTAAAATAAATATGTCCTAGATAAAAGCTGTGATTAGCTGTGCTTTTAAGCACTGGTGAAGTCCCAAAAGGGTCATATAGGCCAAAAAGGCCATGGAATAAAATGATAATCCTAATGAGCTTGGATCAAGCTTGATGTAGACATGATGCCTAAGTTGAATAAGCACTCTCTAAACAACTCACCCATTTGTGAGGCACTGCCATTCCTTGTGTTGTTGTTTTATACGACATTGGTTATAGCGAGTATTCCCTTTCCATTATCGAAAGTGTCATAATGTTGAGTAGGAAGTCATGCTTTGCCTTAGCCTTGTCATTTTCACATTTTCACCCTTCACTAGCAAATTGGCTACAGCTATGAAGTGAGTATAGTCTTGAAAGTCTAAGTCTGAGTAATAATAAATAAAGCCTTATATATGTATTGGTTGATGTACCGCCAGTGAAATGAATGCTACTTGTTGTGATTGTTACTTGAATGAGTTGTAGAGCATGTCTTAGCCTTTTTTAACACTTGCAGTAGATGGATTTGGTCTGAGTTATTATGGGTATTTGACCAGTTACAGATGGTTATATTGTTTATTTGATATGATTGATGGTCAGACAGAGACCTATGAGGGGTATGAGTATACACCTTAGATGGATTTGGACTCTCCGAGTCTAATGAGACAGTTTATTTCCAGTTTCGGGCACTTACAGATGTGATCAAGCTCATTCTGTCTCTCTGATGCAGTTTTTCTTCACAGATTGATATTTTTGAGCAGGGAGATGTTTTAGTTGGATCTCCTAGGGCATTGTATGGGCATAGGGGGGTGCAGCCACTTGTTTGTACCATAGTACCCCCATTGTAGAGAGCTTGGTGGGCTCAGTTTGACAACGCAGGCACCCTAGGAGGTTGTTTTTGCAGGTTCACGTTTCCCGAGGTAGATTAAAAAATGATTAAATGGCTACTGAAGAGATCGATTTGGGCTACTGAGGCAAGGAAATGACATGGGATGAGTCATGATGATGAGAGTGATGTCCTCCGCACCTTCTCCAACAGTTGTAGCTCCTGATTGGGCCCACATCTATTTTTGGGCATTTTTATATTATTTTTTGGAGCTCTTTTGGGAGGCTCACGATTTCCTCAAGGAGGCACAAAAGTCAAAGAATTAAATTGTTATATTATTTTATTGTGCCATGGGGACACCCAGAGGGAGTTAGTCAAACACTCCTTGGACCCACCATGTGCTTTCATTTATTTCTTGTTGAGTGGGTTACCTTTTTGGGTGGGTTAGTCCACTTTGATAAATTATGGTTATATTGATCCATGTATTGTATGTTGAGCTCATCTCAACCATTGATTAAAACATTTCATCTTTTAATCTTAGCCATTCGTTTTGAAAGTGGTTAGGATTCGGTTATGATTGTGGTTCTCTCATTTCTATTTAAAGGAGAGAGCTTCTCATTTATAAGGGGTCTTTGGCTCTTGGATCTGAATAATAGAAAGACTTTTTTGTGGAAATTTTCTGGATCTGCTTTGCATCTGATGTTCTCAAATGGTGATTGGAAAATCTTCAGCTTCCTAGCATTGTGGAAATTCTTGTGAGATCTATATTTTTTGCTATGACTGTTTTGTCTATAGGAGGGTGTTTTGGCTGGAGCGTTTTTGTAGGTGGACCTCAACTCGCTTGGTTTTCTTCGTCTTGGATCAGGGAGTTTTCATTAGTTTCATTGTGATCTATTATTACTTCGTTTTACTTTCTTGTAGCATTTGATTTCTTTAACTTGTATTGGCAAATCTGATATTGTTGATGTTTGCTCATGCAGGGTAGGGGGCGCATTGGTGGCTTGGAGCTTGCATATGCCATAGAAATCACTTGGATCTTCCAGAATTGATCGGGATAGCAAAGATCATCACTGTTACAGGGTTCTACAAGTTTTTCGAGGTAAGATCCAACAGGTAAGTCTCTTCTTTTCAGATCTTATGCCATTGTACCTTGCTTTATTTCAAATTTTTTTTGAAAAACTCCTAAAACACTAAAAAACCTAAAAATCAATAAATCTGGGAATCGTCCGATCTTTGTCCAAACTACTTTTGGGTTTCATAGATTGGGCCTCCCCTTTACCAAATCAACTGCAACACTGGTCAAACTCCTGATGGTTTGGCGTAGATCTGAGTTTTAGCCAGAAAACTGCATAACCCCCCACTGAAAAGTTGACCTGCTAGGGTTTTGATTTTTTCTAAATTCTGACTTCACAGACGGATAGATCAGGTCCCACATAGTCCAAATCAACCTCAACGTTGTCCAAGTTCTTGGCTGTTTGACCTAGATCTGAAAAATTGACTGAAACAGCCCTAACGCCCTCACTGAAGACTAGACTTTTCTGGAAGTGACTTTTTCTAAAATCTGACAAGATAGGTTGATAGATCAAGGCCCAAGCACTCCAGAACACCTCCAACACTGAGCTAATTCCTGTCAGTTTGCCCTAGATCTGAAAAACTGATTTTCAGTCTGCTAGCCCCCCTCATCAGATTTTGACTTTTTCTAGATTTGATTTTTCTGCTGATTTTCTGATTTGGGCTTATAGATTAGGTCACCCTGACCTCATTTATCCTGCAACACTGAGTCATTAGCCTCCAGGTGACCCTAGAACTGTAGATCTGTTTCTCCAAGCCCTAGCGCCAGCCTTCCATTGAGCTGGTTTTCCTGTAACCTAACTTTTCCGGACTAACTCCTTTTTGGGTTCATAGATCAAGGTGTATCCCAGGTGGGTTCAATGAAACGTTGGGTTGATGCTGACTCCATTGCCCAATACACACAAGGCACTGATCTCCTAGCTAGTGCTAGCCCTATCCTTGAACTCACTCCCATTCCTTTGCCAACACTTATTCGATAACTCAAGTCATTTATCCTTCACTGAGTTTGTCTCCTTGGTACTAGATAGTCCCAACTCTGTTTTTGCTTACCCTATCACAGTTACGTTTCCCAAGACAGTGGTCATCCCCATCAATTGCTAGTACCTAAACCCTAGAGATAGGGTTTCTATTCACCTTGCACCTTACGTAACTTGAAGCCCCATTTGATCTATTCTAGTGTCTAGGTCTGATCTCTCCTGTTGGGAGCAGATCAGGGTCTCCCTCGTTGTTGTCTTGGACTAGGATAACATAAAGTGAAGGCTTCCTTGATTGGCGTGACAACCATCCATTTGGAAGTCTAGGCAGTCATGGTTCCACCCCTTAGTTGCTTGCTCCTCTACCATCCATCCTGGATCCACTTCACACAAGCAACTACAAGGCGGGTGATAACATTTTGGCGCCGTTGTCAAGGAGGTAGAGGCCTACCTTGGTTCAATATACCTCACCTTTCCCTACGACATATCTTTTATTGGTGAATTACTTGTGTGGTTCACCTGACGACTCCACCGAGGATCGTGCCCAACATATTAATCTTAAGTTCTTAGATCATACCATAAATCATAATGAATTCGGATGTATTTCTGAGGCACTTGAAGGAAGTAACCAAGAACATGATTGAAACTAATAGACAAATAAACGAAAGGAATAGATGGAGGTCAGACTACGGGTATGAGGATGATCTCGAGCATGATTATGGGTATGAATCTAGTTATCATAATCTTTATGATACCCACCAACTTCCTCACCCATGCAATAAAGATTTCCTGACCATCTCGAGTGGACCTGTAAGTCAACATGAACCTAGAGGTCATTTCGAGTCAAAGCCTTATAGCCAAGTAACCAGAATTGTTAAAAAGAAAGACAAACGGTCTCCTTTTGACTTTTCTGAAACACCAAGAGCACCTCATCCTATGCCAAATGATTACACTAGGAGGATGCCCCGGTTCAATGGAAATAAAGATATATCTATTGAAAGTCATTTGGACATTCTCCGGGATTACATGGAATCTAGAGGTGCAGACAATGAAGATGTTTATATGCGAGCCTTAGGAGAATCCTTGCAAGGGGATGTTGAATTATGGTTTGATCATTTAGCACCAGGATCCATCATTGGGTATGGCATGTTCACAGATTTGTTAATTGATAGTCGGAGTAGGAACACTGATAAAATTTTAGAGTGTTAGTCTAGCAGTGATTATGCCGTTGATAATCAATATATTGACGAAGTGCTTTCTCAATTGGACCATTCCTCTCCTGATATGTTCCAAATTATGAGCGTGCCTACAATCCATAAGAATGTTACAAAGTACTTTGAGAATAATGTTTCAAAACCTCATGATGAAACTAAGAGGGATATCAATCAAATCATACGAGCTACTCTGTTATTATTACCTGAAGTAGTCACAGAGCAAATTCTGGATCTGATATGTGGAAGGGAACGTAACATGCACCATCAAGAAACATCTATAGTTGAGCCTTCCATTGGTGAGGTCATTAAAGAGCCTTTAAAAGAGCAACTCCATAGTCATTGCTTAATTGATGATAATTTGAGTCAGTATCCAACCTATCTGAATCTGGATTCAAACCTTGATCATATCACTGCAGAAGAAGAAAAGGTTGAAATTAATAAAACTTTCGTTGAAGAGCAATCATGTGGTCATATTGTAGTTGAAGACCAAGTTTGTGAGGATAGAAATGAACATGGTGATGTTTTTCGTTGTCAAATGAATGATGATGATCATTTATCCTCAGTTGAATGTAATGAACAATCTCAAGAAGAACAACCACATGATGATGATATACTAGTGAGCAAGCTTGACCTAGAACCTTCTTTGTCACACCTGTCGAACTGGAATCTGTGTCCGAATAATCATCAAGAGCCTCCAAGGAATGATTCTTGTAATGCTACTACTATTTCCCGTCATACTTTTGATCAAGGTGATTTGGTAGAGGAGATTAATCATAGTGAGTCTAGTTCTTGGGATGTTAGTTTCAATCTTGCCAATTTCTCTAGCAAATGTCCCATATCACATGGAAGATTGGTGTTAACATCTTTAGGTGATGCAAATCAAGTCTTAATTTGTCAATCCACCCTCCCATCCCATTTTTTGAAGTCCTCTATGGTATCATACGGTACAGAGTCTCGAAAGTGCCAAATGGTCAATGGTAAAACATTTTATCTCCTTTCATCCTTGGTGCATAATGCTTTCAATTTTGCTATTTTCTTTGATTGGGTGAATGAAAAGCTCTATAAAGACCAATTCCATATTTTCTCATTTTATAAACAACAAATGGGGTTAATCTCAATTTCTGGTTTAATGATCTCTAATTTGTCCCTATTCTGCTTCACCATTGATCATGATATGAGTATGATTGAGTGTGCTAACCAGAAAGAGGAGGGAAACAATGGTAGCCTAGGGGGGATGAATCATGTATCGTATTCTTTTATTTCAACAAATCCAAACTTGCATACTTTTTATGATCCTATCAGCATCTTGATGGATGAGTTTTTACAAATTCAATCTCATTCTTGGCATGATTTCATTTCTCTTGATCCATATCTTTCTTTGATTTTCAAACAACAAGTTATAATGGCCTCAATTTTCATCTACATTACCTACAAGCCATTTTTGATTTGTTGTATCATTAACTATAAAGAAAGTTAAATAGATTTGTTCAGCAAGTGGTTGCATTGGATTTATGATTTTACCTAACACTTGTCTAGATTCGTTAGAGTAGGGTAGGTAGGATTTGAATAAGCCTTTCCCGGCAGTAGTATCCAGTCATCAACCCAGAATAAGTAGGCAATATGCTTGCAACATAACCATTAACACTAAACAAAATTAGCTCATATGAATGCAAGTGCTAGTGACTGAATAGGGTAGCAGACCTAAAGGAGAGGGTTGCCGCTGTGAATGGCATCCCTAAAGGCGTCCAAAGCTGGAGGCCTCTTGGAGTGATGAATGAGGAGTCTGTACCAGACTTCGGGGAGGACAACCGGGGTTGAAGGGAGCGATTAAAGGGAGGATGGGGGTAGGGTTGCTGCTGTAGTAGTAGGCACGAAATAGGGTGCAAGCCTAAAGGTAGTCCGCGGTAAGAGATTGGCCCTAGGGTAGCCCCTTAAGGTAGGCCGGACGGTGAAAAAGGTTAAAAATGAGACCAAGGAGGAAGGAAGGGCCCCAAACGAGGGTGAAGGAGAAGGACCGGGGCTGTGTTAAGGCTGACCTGTGGAAGAAAACATGCTGGTATGGACTGAGTCAAGGGCAACAAAGGTTGCAGGGAAGGCAAGAAGGTGTGAGATGGAGAAGCGAAGGTGAGGAAGAGTTAGGGAAAGGTTACGAGGGTGGTAGAAAAGGTAATGCAACAGGGTTAAGGTGTTATGAGAGGTAGCCGAGGGTTGGAATGAGGTAGGAAAAAGGGGCAGCCAAGGAGAAGGATAAGGAAGACGAAGGCGTGTGGGGGAAAACGTAGGACGGTTTTGGGTATTGGAGATGAAGATAAGGGACAGTTTTGAATGCCCTAGCCCTAGGGTACTTAAGGTAAAGAATGACCCAAAAAAGAGAAGATCTAACCTAGGCAAATAACTACCCTAGAAACCTATGGATAAACCCTAGAGAAAACTTTCACAAGGAAACGTTGCTCTTCACTTTAAAGTGACGAATATCTTGTAATGGCCTACCCTAAAAAATGCAGCTCTAGTGCTACCATTAGTCAGGAATATGCATCGTCCACCAACAATAAAACAAAGAGGTTAGAAGCCAGACCTCAATATGCTTGTGTTGTGCCACCAAATCTAAGCTTCATCATGAAAGAAAAACAAGAATTTATCCAAAGAACTTCCAAAAACCAGCTTGCTTCGCCAGAAAAATTCTCCTCAAGAATGGCGCATTCTCCCCAAAGAGCTCTAGTTAGGGTAAAACAATAACATAGTAATAATCTCACTTAACTCATGTTTGAAAATGAAAGTGAGATCTATTTATATGATCTCACAGTCACTTATTACAAAAATATCCAAGCCTATGTGCCTTAAAAGATGTCAATTTGTAATTATAAAATTGTCAACTTAAAATTAAAACAAAATAATAATAAAATATGACTTAATATAGGCTTAAGGTATGCTACCGGGGATATTTGTTCCCCAGGGTGCCAAAAATAGCCTAATTAAGTGAATCACTCCAAACAAAAGCCTGGAGTGAGTTGGGAGGGGGGAGTCATGTCCCTACTAACCCCAATATGCTGTAAAATCTCTCAACACCCCCCTTAAATGACATATATGACTTGGTGAAGGAGAGAATGTCCTGATGAGGAAGAATTCCCAGGAGAAGGAGATCATGTTGTGTAAAGGACTAGGAGAGTGTTCTGGTGGCTATGCAGAGCCCACTAGAGCATGTAAACAACATATGGAGCCATGTGACCTACTGGCCAATCCATAGGGGCCCCGGTCACCAACCTCGAGGGTAAAAACCCCAGCAAAGGGCAGTCAGCAGTGCCCGTAAGCCATAGTAACCCTAAAGGAGGAACCAAAGGGCTCAACCATGACCGCCATTGCTCAATAACACCCTTATTGGTCAAATTTTGGCTCTCTCTTTCTAGGGTACACCTGAAGGTGCGCTGGGTACGGGTGCAGCGTAACACTAGCTCCAACTGCAGGATGAGAGCCCTACCTGAGAGTGCTCGAGAACCTGTGAGTCTTCTGGTACCTGTAGACCTACACACACCTCAAATATACGAGGGATCAAAGCATCATTAGGTAGGCACTTCCGTTATTTTACCTTTTTACTTAGAAATTTTTCGACAAGGTAGTTTTTCCAAAACACTCCCAAAGTGTTTTTGGGCATATTCTATTAACATTTGTTTGTTGTTTTTTTTGCAGGTTTACGATAAAAGAGGAGGAAACTCTAGTGAATTTTCGCAAAAAATCAAGAAAAAGAAGACAAATGAAGCTTTCCTTCACATAAAAACTGATTTTTTCCAAGCTGTAAACCTTTGGATCCAAAGTTTAAGGACCAAAGTGTACTTTTATTTCCATGTTTGTAAGATTGTAATCAGGTTTGAGTAGGCTCATCAGAGCCCATTCCCCATCCCCCTTGGGGGGATTTGCGTTGGTGTCCTTTTGGTGGTTTGGATTTTGCTAGTGTAGATTTGTTGCTTTCTTTCTCTCTTTCTTTCACTATTTCATTGTTTTATCCAAGTTTGCAAAAATAATTTGAATACTTACCCACTGCGCTATACCAAAGTACCATAAAGGAAAATATTTGAGCAGTGTAGTAATTAGAGAACAAGGTTTCATGCATTTTTTTAGTTTAAAATAAACCCCTTGCTTTCCCGATTACAGGTTCATGGACAAGGGCTTGCCCGAGTACTGAATCTGGAAAGAGACTCTTGGGATTTATCTTTGTAATTAGAAAAAACTTGTTCCAAAACATTTAAAATTTAGAAGGCCTTCATCTCGTATGCTCTATTTCCACTACAGCTTTGTCTGATCAGTTGGTAGTATTAGAAAGGGATTTAGGTGACTAGCTTAATTAGTTTTCCAATTCAAAATAAATCTCCCCAGGAAAAAATCCAACGCCTTCAATTAAGCCGTTGCGATGGAAAAATCCACAAAGGAAGCGGGAACAACTGGGCAGTGACTTCGAGACACCGTTAGGCTACACCCTTGCTGGTGTAGTGTTGAAAAAGTCTCAGAGATTCCAACCCGCCCACATATTCCTTGCGGGGAGCTGCATTGGTTAATGGTTTTGGACATACTCCTCGTACCTCCGGGTATATTTGAGTTCCCATTCCCTAACCTAATCAAGATCATTACCACATAATTAAAATCAACCAACAATTTACCCACTCCTTAATCCACTCATTTAATAAATCTTAAAACTTATCAACGAGACACTGGAATACTTATCTGAGACTACAACAACAACCCTCATACACAAGCACTCCATTTTCACTAGCATTGGTCTTCCTCATTTTATATTGATTAAATCAATTTCTGCAGATGGTCATGAATGGTGCTTGAATGATAAATGTTGTTGTTGTTATAATTCATTTTTTGCAGTAACTCATTGTTAAGGTCTTAACTCTTTTCACACATATCTCCTAGATTCAATCATTTCTATCATAACGTAAAAGCCTTAGATTTTACTTTTCATAGGGACCACCCCCCTTGGCTTCGCTAGGAGCTGGCCTAGATAGAGGAGCTGAGTATCAGGTGACAACACTTGGCTCGAGCTTGCCCCGAAGGTCGCACCCAGTGGCTTGAAGATTTCTGCCACGTTACCCGAGGTGCAAATTAGGCGGCAACAACTTCATTTTTGTATTACTCAAAACTTTACTCATAAATGCAATGGGCTGCTCTTTGTTTTTATCATTCCTTTATAGGAGGACTCCTACAATAGTGTCAGTGGAAGCGAAAGAAAAAATTTGAAATGGTTTAGAATAGTCGGGACTTACCCAGCACCGGTGCCGGACTAATAGCTTCTTTAACATCTTCAAATGCTTTCTTGGCTTCTTCAGTCCATCTGAATCTGCATCATTTTTTAGCAACTTATTCAAAGGTTTAGTAATCTCAGTAAAGTTAGGAATAAACCTATGAATAAAATCTATTTTTCCAAAGAAAGACCTTAAAGCCTTGAAATTTTTCGGCAACAAAATTTATTTAATAGATCTTACTCTTTCTGGATCTATTTTAACACCTTCTTTTGTAACGACATGTCCAAGTAACTTACCTTCAACAACACCTAAAATGGATTTTTTAGGGTTTAAGGAAATTCCATACTGGCGACAATGTTCAAATACCTATTGAAGATGTTTGATGTGATCCTTTCTACTTTTGGAGTAAACCGTTAGATCATCTTCATTTATTTCTATGACCTTCTGTAATATATCTCTGAAAGCATAGTCCATGGCCCTCTGAAACGTGGCCCTAGTATTCATTAAACCAAAAGGCATGCACAAGTACTAGTAAGTGCCCCAAGGGGTGGTAAAGGCAGTCTTTGCTTGGTCTTCTTTCTTGACGACAACCTGATTGAAACCTGGAAAGCCATCTAGGAATGATATCATCTCCGATCCTGTGATCCTTTGCAATAAGAGTTCCATATCAGGGAGTGGATAATTATCTTTCTTGGATACTGCATTAAGGTTCCTGAAATCGACACACACCCAGACATCACCCTTCTTCTTTCTAGATGGAACGGGATTGGAAAGCCATTCCAAATACCTTATTGGGACTATGATCTTTGCTTCTATCATATTTTTTAAATCCTTCTTAACTATCGGAGCCAACTTAGGATTCACTTTCCTTAGTTTCTGTCGATGTGGTTTCACATTTTCTTCCAAAGGTATAGCATGTTGAATAATATTCTTATCATGGTTTTTTTTATTATATGACCAAGCGAACAAGTCCCTGAATTCTCGAACCAAATCAATGACTTCCTTTCTTTCTCAAGAATCTAAAATCTTACCAACCTTAATCGGACGCAGGTCTTCCTGGGAACCTATATTTACTTCTTCATATTTCATATTTGAAGTTGTGTCCTTTAATTTGCACCTGTCATCTCTGTCGAACTTGTTTTCCAAAGACACCCTTTCCATAGGAATAAGGTTATACTGAGGTCCTTTAGTGGATCCCTCCTTTCTCCAATCAGCCTGGTTACCTGCATACTCTTCCACGTTGGCCATGAACGTACGAATCTATTTGTTGTCATCAAAGACTTCCCAATTATCGAAGTTGTCTAGCACGGAAGGAAGAAATATTACTTGCACTTTGCAGGTATCCTGTACTTCATCATTTGGATCAAAGACTGAAGCGAAAACCACAATAGCATCTTTTGTTTGGTTATGTTCCCTTGGTACTTCTTGCAAAGAAATGGCTTGGAAGTCTTCAGTAGCGATTCTAACAGCATCCCAGTATCTTTTCAATCGCATCTTTTTGCAAGAAAAAGTGTCTTTTACTTGACATACAACAAGGTCAAAATCACCTATAACATGCAATAACTCAATGCCATAATCTTTGCCACATTTAGCCCAAGTAAAAGAGGTTTGTATTCAGCAACGTTGTTTGTGCCATCAAATTCTAATTTGAAAGAAAAATAATGTTGCTCATGTCTAGGGGAAATTAGTACAATACCTGCGCCCGCATGTGCTTGGGACTTGGCCCCGTTGAAATACAGTATCCAAAACTTATCCATGTCTTTCTGAGGAGGAAGATTTGTAGCCAATACTGCATAAGAACCAATATCATGTTGGCATATATATTCGTTCTTCGGTTCTGCGGGGTCCTCTACATGGTATTTCCTTATCGATCCTCTACATGGTGTTTCCTCATCATTTCTATTTGAAGATTTATGTAGCCACCTTCCGGAGTGGGAACAATTGCATAAGACAGATCCATCTGTAGGCTACCTTCGAGGTCTGCTCCAAACTTCCTAGATAAGAGCATTCCCCAGTATTCTGGAAGATCAGTCACCACAATATCCATTTTTATGCTAATGCTGGGGTGAACAGTTAGTCGTATAGGACCATCCACCACCACGTCACAAACCTTCACCTCTCTGGAGTCCGTTGTTGATGAAATTGTCATTGATGCCAACATGGACTTGCAGTGGCTCTACAGATTGTCATTGATGCCACCAAGTCCTACTTGCAGTGCCTTGGACCCCTTACAAAGTGTGTTTGAGCCTTGGACCTCTTATAGAGTGGGTTTATGCCTTGAAGCACCTTGTACTCAGTTGACAAGGTCCTTGTACCACAAGGATGGATATAGAAGCCACCACCTTGCTGAAGATGCTGAAGACCCTGCTGACTATGATGAAGACCTAGGAGATGGTCTTGAAACCTTGGTAGACGATGGAGAAGCCGTAGATGGCTTGGAGAAGCATTAATGACCCATTCTGTGGTCATTTATGCTCTGATGGTGTCATGGTAGCCCAAAAGAAGGCCCAACTACCCCACAAGTGAGGTCACGATGGATCTTGGCCCTTGGAGGCCTCCTGGTGTGGCTGAGGTGGATGACATGGTTGAGGTGGATGAAGAAGCCTTGAAGAAGTCCTTGGACCCACACTAAGTGGTTTGATGACCTTGCAACCCTTGACGGGGTCATGGAGCTCTTATATGATGATGATGACCTTGTAAGATTCTTGACAGGCTATGGAACGCATGAACATGTCCTTGGTATGTTGAAGAAGCCCATGAAGACTTGTAACCCCTGATGAAGACCCTGATGCCTTTCCAAAGGTCATGGAGGCCACTACTTGTACTTGACATGGTTAGATGGCATGATGAGGTGGTCATGAGGTCTTAAAGATGGTGTAGAGCACATGAGAAGACTTGGCACCCACATAGGGTGGCATGATAGCACTTGGCCACCTAGACACACTAAATGATGGTAACTTTAAATACATTCCCTCGAAGATGGGGTGAAGGTGTTGTATGCCACCTAATGACTTGCAAACCTTAAGAAGTGATGTGGTGGACACCCTATGAACCTTGATGAGATGGCAGAGAAATAATGACTAAGAATTACATAAATTTTTAATGGTAAGCTTTGACCCTTGAAGGAAGGGTTTGTGTGACAAAAATAAAAATAAAAATAACACATGTGGACAAGTTTGACTTTGAATTGTTTTTATGACAAAATAAAAACAAAAATAAAACTCACCTTACACACCTTGAAGTCGGCTCCAAACAAAAAAATGAAAAATAAAAATAAAATATAAATTATACCAGGTCAGGTCAGTGGAGAACGATTATAAATACCCCACCAAGTTTCATTTTTTAATGATAATTTTTGAACAGCTCTGCAATTTTTCGTGGATGACTGAGGAATTTCGCTGTTTAGGAGCAGTATGGGAGCAGCAGACTGGATTTTCAGATGGGCTGCCTTAGTAGAGTCTTAACATTTTTTAATTCGTAGACAGCAGTAGTAATAGCAGCAGTCAAGTAATGTCTGCTTACTGCAGCAGAAGGTTCCACAAAAGATCAAGCAATTTTTGGGGTTGAAAATTGCAGCAGCAAAGTTCGGTAGTGACAGCAGTACCCAAATTGTTGGTGGCAGCAGTAAGAACATACCCGAAATTTTGTGAAGATATATTTTTGGAGTTTAATCTTTATAAAATTTCGAGATTGACAACCTTCCAC
>LPNX010176695.1:0-32081 GCA_001517045.1 Pseudotsuga menziesii
GGGATATGGTTACAAAAACTTTGATTAACAGATTATTCGGTTATTAATCTTCTTGGGAAGAAGTTATCTTTGTATATATTTGAATTTATTTGATGTATTGGGGGTTAGAACCCATATGTTTGGACCAATGATTTTAAGAAATTATGATTTTTGAATAAATAACAGAGCTGAATGCTGGTTGATCTTCAAATATTCATGTGTCATTTATGTTACAGTCTATGCGTTCTTTCTATGTGATTGTATTCTAAGTACTTACCTTCCATTCTATTTTCTTCATATCTGAACGTAGTGTTTAATAGTTTCAGAATTCATACTTGTTATTCTTTAGCTATTGTCTCAGATATTTCATGATTTTTTTTGCTAAAGTTGATATGGAATTCATCTTGTGATGCTCTATATTGATGGATTGTTCATGTTTCTTTCTTATTCGCCTGAAAATCAATGAATGACTGTGACTGGATTATTATCTTTCCTTTCTTGGGATTCTATGTATGAAACTCTGCATTATATTTATCTATTTGACTCCATTGCCCAATGGTTATATGTGTTGTTTCAACCATCTGCATAATTTAAAGTATTGATTCCAATATATGGCCTTGTTGAATTTATATCTGAGAGATCCCTCTCTAAAAAGAAAAGCCAGTTTATTTCTAAAGTGGTTTTTATTGTTACCTTAAAATTGCCTTTCACAACCTTGAATATATTTTGAGTGATAACAAATTGGCGCCGTTGCCGGGGAACGAAAGTGCAAATCAGCCTTGGGAAGAACGACAAAGTTTATAAAGATTAAGAAAATATTTCTGTGGGCAAACATGAATTTTTGTTAGTAAAGAAGGTTGTATATTTTCCCTGGCGATTCCAGTTTTACAATTATTTCAAGATTTCAAAGGACATCCTGGCTTCGAAAAGACACACACGAGGTAATTTTGATATTGAAGTTTTACGAAGTTTGGAGGATCTAGAAAAATTATTTAAGAAAAAAGACAGAGAAAAAGTAAATATTTCTCTATTTGGTGCATCATCTTCTCAAAATTTTCATAGCATCTTTGATAAAAAATGAGAAATTAATATTGAAAAGGGTTTGTTGAAATCTAAATCTGAGTCTGATCTTAAAAATGTTGAATTCAACCCTCATAGATTAGAATCTTATTTACTTGATTCCCTTTGGAGAGATCTTCAACAGTCTGCAAAAGTTGAAGAAGCACCTATTATTCAAAATATTCAAAATTTCTCAGTCCCTCCAATTCCACCTAGACCAATGGCAGCCATATTTGCTCCTTTACGTTTACCTGCTATATTGCATGATCTTCCCCAAAATTATTCTCAGAGAATTTCTTTATTTGATGGAGAAGGAGGCATAACAGCGAAGCAACATGTAGCTAAATTTAAAGATTTTGTCGACTTGGAGGAAGTCAATTATATGGATGTTAAAATGAGGTTGTTTGCTCAGAGTTTATCAGTGGAAGCAAAGAAATGGTTTAAATATTTTCTAGCTGCATCTATCCTGACCTTTCAAGCTTTCCAAAATGAATTTCTAGAAAGGTGGGATGACAAACAGAGCCCTTTGCAGCTTTTGTCCCAATATAATAGTCTCAAGAAAGGAGGTTTTGAATTTGTCCATGAATTTTCAAGCAGGTTTATGAGAGTTTATAATTCCATTCCAGAAGATATAAAACCTTCTGCAGTTGCTGCCAAACTTCATTATGTTGGGGCCTTTGATAATGACTTTGCTTTTTCATTAAGGGAGAGAAAATCAGAAAGTCTTGCTGCCATGTTCACAGATGCTTTAGAAGTGGAAGCTAACATGATGGAGAGTGGAAAGATGAAACAAAGAGACATTGATAGGAGGAAAACAAGAGAACAAAATATGCCTTCTACTTCTTCTTCTGCTAATAATATTAAATTTGAAATGATGTTGAAGACAATGGAGAAGTTAATGGATAGATTGACCGTGGACAATAGATCATTCAATAGAGAACAAGCTGATCCTCAAATCTAAAATCCAAATTTTAGAAGGCCAAATCCTCCTATGCTTCCACAAAATAGGAAAAGAGATATGAGAAACCCAAGGAATCAAGAAGAGCAACAAATTCGACCACCTTTCCCTGAGAATTATGTGGCAGATGAAGAAGATCCTGTTGAGAATGAAATTCATCTTTTTGGGGAATTAGATTCAAAGATATATCTTACTGAGGAAGAACATCACATGTTTGCACAAGAAGATGGAGTTGAAGATTTTGAAAGGGAGTCAGAGCAATATCAGAGGGGTTATTTACATGCTATGGATGATGTACAAAAGAAGATTAGATTAAGAAACATAGAGGTTGGAGTAAATAAAGGGAGGCTAAATACAAACCAGCCTTCCACTAATTCATTAAATATAGAAAAAGGAAAGAAAATACAAAAACATCCTATTGTAAATAAATAAGTTGAGAATAAAATAGAAAAAACAAAACGAACAAAACAAGTGGTACCAATAGATGTAGAGAAAGTTAATTCTATTTTCAATTTGCAGAATGAACTCTCTAAGTTGAAAGTCTCTGTTCCTTTTAATGAGTTGTTGAGAAATAATGAGTACAGGGATACGATAACAAGGATGGTTAAAGGTCAAGAAGTATTTCAGCTTGACATTTTAGAATTGATAGATGATAATCCTACTATTTCAGTTGGGTCAAAAGTTGAAAGTATAGATGATGGAGAAGTTCCTCCTTTTTATTTGAGTTTGAATGTGCATGATATGGCGGTACATAATGCAATGTTAGATTCAGGTGCATCACATAATCTAATGCCAAAAGGAGTAGTTGAAAGTTTGGGACTGGAAGTGACAAGACCTTATAAATATTTGTATTCTTTTGATTCTAGGAGGGTGAGGTGTCTTGGTCTAATTAAAGATATGGTAGTAACTTTGAATAAATTGCCAACTAAAACAATAGTAATGGATGTGGTAGTGGTAGACATTCCACCAAAATTTTGGGTGTTGTTATCAAGGTATTGGACTTCAAAGTTGAAGGGTAGCTTACAAATGGACATGCCATACACCACTATTCCTGTCCAAGATGGGAGTAGGAGGTTGTATAGTTAAAAAAACACTCCTTATCTAGTGAGCAGTCAAGATAGACCCGAAATTCATCATATATTTGCTGTCGATACTAATTTGGGTTCTTTTTTTTTTAATGATACTGTCCCGTGTGATTTGGAGTCTACATTGCAAATGAAATCTAAAAAGAATAAAGAAGGAGTGATAGAACAAAATGCTTTGGAAAAGAAACAGAAAAGAGATGGTTTGTGGACTATGTATTTTGATGGATTTGTGGCAAAGGTTGGCGCTTTTGCTGGTGTATATATAATTTCTCCTATTAGGTATTTTAAAGCTTTATCATATAAGTTAAAATTTGAATGCACGAATAATGTGGCTGAATATGAAGCTTTGTTACTTAGGTTGTATGCATTGAAAGATCTGGGAGCACAACAGATAAGAGTTTTGAGAGATTCAGAGCTTGTGATAAACCAAGTAAATGATAGTTATCAAACCAAACATCCCTAGATGAGAGCTTATATAAATGAGGTATGGGATATGATTGGTAACTATTTTATAGAACATACAATTAAGGTGGTTCCTAGATATGAAAATACAGTAGCTGATTCTTTGGCAGTTGCTGCTAGAAAATTTAAAACCCCAAGTGCTGGTCAAAAGGAATATCAAGTGGACATTGTAAACAGACCATCTATACCTGATAATTCTAAATATTGGCAAGTATTTGAGGATGATATGCAGATAAAAATATTTTTGGAATTGTCTGGTGAATTTGTAACACTCATATTGATGCTGAAAATGATAACAATGAAAATTTCCAAGATGCTGAAGAAATCGAAGAAGAAAAGATTAGTACTGAAAAATTGAAGGGAACTTTAGGGGGAAAGAAAATCATTCAATTGAAAAGTAATTTTATACCAATAGGTTTGATCCCTTTAGAGAAATTGTTTGATCAGAATGATGTTGCTAAAGATCTGAAAGTAAAACCTACTGATAATGCTATTGAAGATAGAAATATTGGTACTAAAGAGAATCCAAAGATTGTGAAACTGTCTAAAAACTTGCCTGCAAGAGAAAAAGAAGAATATGTGAACTTGATGAAAACATATACAGATGTATTTGCTTGGAGTTACGAAGACCTTAAGGAATATGATACTTCAATAATACAACATACTATTCCAATCAAACCTAGAGAAAAACCTTTCAGATAGAATCTTAGAAGAATAAATCCAAAGCTGCTACCAGTTATTAAGAAGGAAATTAAAAGATTGTTTGATGCCAAAATTATTGTGACTTTAATATTCTCAAGATGGGTCACTAATTTAGTTCCCGTTAGAAAGAAAAATGGAGAAATAAGGGTTTGCATAGATTTCAGGAATTTTTATAAGGTCTCTATGAAAGATAATTATCCTTTGCCGAAGATGGATCATATTTTGCAGAAAGTGGTCGGAGCAGAAAGAATTTCAATGATGGATGGCTTTTCAGGATACAATCAAATTAAGGTGTTACCTGAAGATCAAGAGAAAACTTCTTTCACCATGCCATGGGGCATCTTTATGTACGCAAATATGCCTTTTGGTTTGATGAACATAGGAGATACCTTCCAGCATGCCATGGATATTGCTTTTGCAAGAGAAATAGGAAAATTTGTGGTAATTTATATGGATGACATCACAATTTATTTAAGGTCTGGTAGAGAGCATATTCATCATTTGGAAAAAAAATTCATAAAATGCAGGAAATTTGGTATATCATTGAATCCAAAGAAATCAAATTTCACATTGGAAGAAGGAAAATTATTTGGCCATATAATTTCAAAAGATGGAATAAAAATTGATCTTGATAGAGTCAGTGCAATTTTGAAGGTAGGAGAACCAAGGAGTGAAAAATAAATACAATCTTTCTTAGGACAGGTAAATTTTTTAAGAAGGTTCATTCCCAGTTTTGCTGAAATGTTAATGAATATCACAAATATGTTGAAAAAGGGTCATGATAAAATGGATAGCGGAGGGTAAAAAATATTTTAAAGAAATAAAACAAGCTATTTCGAAGGCTCCTGTGTTGGTGAGTATAGATTTCACTAAAGATTTCTTAGTATTTTCTTATGCTTCAGAACATACTATTGTTGCAATTTTGTTACAAAAAAATAATGAGAACATGGAGTAACCCATAACCTTTTTCAGTAAGATGTTGAGAGACATGGAATTAAAATATGATATTATGGAGAAGCAAGCATATGCTTTAATTAAAGCATTGAAAGATTTCAAGGTGTATATTATTCATTCACATGTGATTGCTCATGTTCCAACCAGTACAGTAAAGGGAATTCTGACACAACCTAACCTACAAGGAAGAAGGGAAAAATGCATAGCGACATTAATGGAGTATGACATAGAGATTAGACCTACCAAGTTGATTAAAGGATAGGGACTGGCAAAAATGTTGACAAATTCAAACTGTGAATCTTTACAGCTAAACTTTTTTTTATCTAGTCAATCTCATCAGTTGGATACAGGGATGGAGGTAATGATTGAATTCACTACATCTCCATGGTATTCTGATATTGTTCATGTTCTTCAAAATTTACAAGCTCCTGCAGGATTTAGTAAAACAGGAGCAAGATCGGTGAAATTGAATGTTGCTAAGTTTTGTATTTTAAATCAATAATTTTATTGGAAGGATCCAGGAGGTGTGTTACTTAATTGCCTTTTAGAAAATGAATCACATCATACAGTAAAAGAGTTCCATAAAGGATGTTGTGGAGGGCATCATTCTTGGAAGGTGACAACAAATAAAATTTTGAGAGTAGGTTTCTATTGGCCATCATTATTTTCAGACGTATACAAAGAAACTAGCACATGTCATCAATGCCAGATTTTTTATGGTAAAAGAAAGGTAATTCCCCTTCCCCTTAATACAATAAAAGTAGAAGCTCCTTTTCAGCAGTGGGGTTTGGATTTCATTGGAGAAATGAACCCAAATTCTTTAGGACAACATAAATGGATTCTAACAGCCACATATTATTTCACAAAATGGATTGAAGCAATACCTACCAAGAGAGCTACTGAGACAGTAGTTATGGATTTTCTTGAAAAAAATATATTAGCTAGGTTTGGGTGACCTAGAAGAATAGTGACTGACAATGCAGTAACTTCTAAATCCAAAAAGATGATTAATTTTTGTCATAAATATCATATCATCTTAAATAATTCAACTGCTTACTACCCACAGGGAAATGGATTGGTCGAGTCTTCTAATAAGATCCTGGTAAGGATTATCAAGAAGTTGTTAGAAGATAACAAGAGAGCTTGGCATACCAAACTTAAATATGCTTTATGGGCTGATAGGATTAGTACTAAAAGAGCGATTGGAATGTCTCCTTTTCAAGTGGTATATGGAACCAAAGTCATTTTCCCAACCTCATTAGGTATTCCAGTTATGAAATATTTTCAAGAGAAATAGGAAGAACCAAACCACGTGTAGAGAAGAATAAACCAAATCATCAAGTTAGAGAAGCAAAGGAATAGAGCCTATGATAAAGTGCAGACACACGAGGAAAAAATGAAAAATATTTTTGATAGAAGGGTGAAAGAAGAACAATTCCAAATTGATGACTTGGTATTAAAATGGGATGCTCCTAAGGAAGATAAACATGGAAAATTTGACCACATGTGGATGGGTCCTTATGTTATTGTAGGTTACGGAGGGGAAAATGCATTTGTTCTGGAGTATCAGAATGGGGTTTCTTTGGAGAGTAACCCTGTCAATGGAAGATTTTTGAAGCATTACCTATCCTAAGGTGGAGGGTAAAATTTGTATCATAGTTTGTAAATATTTATTTTCTTGAAAGTAGTACAGATGGTGAACCAAATATTTTTGAAGCCTGGAGTGAAGGCCCTAAGATTTAGGAGGTAATCCATTTTTTGTTGTTTTAAGAAGAGATATATCGGAGAAAAAGTAAAAAGTTTTGAAGTTTGGATACAAAAAGTTAGAGACAGGAACCTAGTCTACGAGTTCTTTGATACCTCACAGGGAGGATATCATCCCCAGTTGGAGCCAGTTGTTAACACCTCTATGTTGAATAACTGAGGAAGAGGTGTGATTGTGGAGTGATAAAAGGATACATAAAGTTGGGAAAGTTTGATGGTATTGATTCCATTATTAAAAATGTGCATTTGATCAATTTGTTACATAATCTAAAGGTGTAAAATTGTGAGTGTGAAGATATACAGTTTAAAATGGATCCACTGGGAAAAGTTGCACAGGGGATAAGTGCAGATGGAAAGAGGAAGTGGTTAACGAGGTAGAAAGATCAATGGCTATGGAATAAAGTGAATTAAATCTAAGGCTAAGAGACGATCCGCTAAGTAAAGGTGCACACTAGAAAAAATAAGAAACTCTAGCAGAATACGCACAACCAATCTTGATCCAACGGTTTAGGCAAGAAGTGAAAACTTATCAACGGTCATTGTTAGTTTCAAAATGCAAAGCTGCAAGATGGTTAAAAAGGAAGAGTGGTAGCGGAATGTAAACCATTTTCCACGTGGCAACTTGGAATGAATTCTGCGGAGGAAAGCAGTAAAGGAAAAACCGCTTGATGAGGGCTCTCGAAAAGTTCGTCGTATAAAGGTAAAGTTGACTTGGTTTAAAAAATAATTTCATTTGCGTGCTGTGGGTGAAAGAGAAGTGGACAGCCTGCCATCTTTCCAAAGTCAACTTCTACGTATTTACAGTTACGAGTAAGCCTTGAAACGCTAAAACTTTGTTTGAAGAATTGTTGCCATTGTTCATTATGGAAAAGGAACAGGGTTTAGGAGTATTATGCAAAGTCTTGGATGAGAGAGAAGAAGTTGTTGTCGATAGGGAAAGAAATGTATGTGACCTTGTTCTATCAGTTGGTAGTGTATCAGTTTCAAAGGAGCAGTTGTGGTAGTGTAATTTGCAAGGGAATGATATTCTGAATATCTGTGGTTCTTTCTCATATTACTTTGCTATTGAACAAACCTTACCATTTCCCAAATTTGTCGAGTGGTGTGCAAACATTTATTCTCCTTCTGAAAGAGTCATTATGAGTCAGACCACGTCAAAAATACTTTGTAAGGTTGATGTGAAAACTATTCATGGGTTACTGAGTTTTCCTGATAATTTCCCTAATAACTGTGAGTCTTTGAATGAACATGCCTTAATAAAAAAGTATAAAAACTGTAGAACTGAAGTTAGATTCCAATTTCTATCCAATATTCTGAAAAGTGGTCAGTCATTAAAACAAATATTTTTGCCATACAATGTTAACATTTTCAAAAAATAGGTACAGTTGGTCATGTCCTTGGTTAGTCAAATTCTAGGTTTAGATGATGATATTCTCGGAATTGCAATTCTTGTCCACGATTTTCTCTCCAGATCTTTGAAAAGAAATCAACATGTTTGAGTTTGCAAATACAATTATGGCCGAGATGTATAAATTATTTTTTGATGATGTATTACCAAGTGTGTTGGAAGAAATGAAACTCATGCTACAATCTTCCTCAGAGGATAGAATAGCATATTGGTTCTTGTATAAATATTTTACTGTTTTGAGGGTGTGTGGGTTCATTGGGGAACCATATAGGTTACTTGTTGTTTTGAATCCAAGAATATTTGCACTTGAGTTTATGAGGTAAAGATTATGTGCATAAGAAGAGCATTTTGGGGCGTTCAAAAAGTCTTCCAATGTTAATTTTCCTCTTAATGTTGGTCTGTTTATTTTCAAAAATAAAAGTTCCCTGTTGGTCATAAAAAAGTTATTAGAAGTTATGGATTTCTAGAAGGAGCAAAGAATCAATTATGATCCACATCACATTATTTCTCAGAGGAAGCAGTCAAACAAAAATAAACCATTCGATCATCAAATTGTTGAAGGCTTAGATAAAATAGCCAATTTGTCTTATTTTGAAGAAAATTAAGGAATCAATGAGGATAGGAGCAACGAGTTGACTGCAATGGTTCAAGCACCTGATAATCCTATCATTTTGAATAAGAGGAGTCTTTCTAAAACTGAGCGCATGGATGTGGATGAAAACATTTCACATTAAAAGATCAAAACACACCCTCAAGATGATCAAGTTTTAGAATAAATAGTTTCAGAGGATTCGAAGAGAATGGTCTTGTTCCCGAAGAATTCTATATAGATGCATCAATATTCCTTCGGAGGAGAAGGTAGAATAGAGCCCAGTTCCTTTTTCAAATCCATAGCAGAGTTAGTGTCAAGTTATGCTGAAAAAAATGCAGTCATCAGAAGAAACCAGAAATATGCTTCCTCGAGTTAGAAGTCTAATCAATCAAAAGATATCATCGATTTCTACTCGAGACGTAGAAAGGAATACCTTGAAGTTCATTGTGGTTAGTGATAAAAAAGTATCTGAGATGGAAGTGAAGTTAGATAAAATTAGTGTCCCCGATAAGATACAACTCCACAAGTAGACTGGAGATGTTATTTATTCTGATTTATTACATGCTATTATGAAAGTTAATAAATTCCAGTCCCTTGTAGATAAGATGGAAGTCCAATTGAAGCATGAAAAGGTAGAAAATAAAGCAAATCTGATCAAAAGTAAAAAGTTGCAAGGAGATGTTCTAAGCTTAGGAAACGAACTAGGAAATGTACAGGCAACCAAAAAGATTTTAGAAGAAAAGGACAATACCATTCAGGTATTGAAAAAGAAGCTTAAAATCCCAAATGCTAAACATGCTCAGTCCCCAGAATTATTTACACTACAGGAAGAAAAAGATAAAGTTTATGAAGAGATGATCGACTACAAAGGAAAATCATTGAAGTTCCAAGAGGAGAAAAAAAGATGGGAAGTGGAAAGAGTTGAATTGATGGCCCAGATTTTGAAGTTGAAAAAGGATCAGAATGATGAAAAGGAAATTATGGAAGAGTTGATGAGTCAAACTCCTGTTGACATGGATTTACCTCTTGTGAATATTTAAAGACCATTAAGTGAATTTTTTGCAGATGATCTATTAGTTCCTATGTCATTGGTAAGTCTAAAGGATGTGGAGATTAAAGAATTAAACGAAGAAAATGAGAAAATTAAATCAAAATTGGCTAGGAACATTGAGGAGAATAATGAAACATTGAATGATAAAATCCAATTACAGAAAAATTTCAATGAGTTAAAGGGGAAAAGTATAGGAAAAACTCCTCTACAAGGTGCTAAACATTTATTTTGGGATACATTATCTGTGGAAATAACCAAGTTTAGGCACTATTTAAATTTTATTGATGATCAAAGTGCATTAGTCAATTTAGCTACTCAAAGACTAAAGTTGGAAAACAAGACCATGGAAAAGAAGCCTTTAAATACAACTCATAACGCTTTAAATTTCTTGAATTCTCTAACATATCAGAAGTTACAGGAAATCGGGATTAAGGACAGAGTAGCAATTGTGCTATGGGCAAAAAAGTTTATTAACAAACATCAACTTATGAAAGTGGTGCATGATAAGGCTAATACAATGTCTTCGCAGATAAAGGATTTCAGTCTTTCTTTTAAGGATCTATTTGAGGATGGCCTCCCTTATTTTTGGGATGACGAAGGAAGGTTATTTTCTCAGGAGCATTATCACAGTTTGCTAGTACAGAATCGCATGGACCATTCCAAGTTTCAAGATTTAGTTAAAGGGTTGACTGGAAAGATCATTGTAGAAAAATTGCCAGAGGATTTTGAAATATTGCAAAAGTTTTTAATCATTAGAAGAGGATTTCCCATAGTATCTTATGAATCTTCTGTGGATCTGGAGGTGTCCATTAGAGAGATGACAGAATACGACGCCACAAATGTGGAACAAAGGACGATTGTGGAGAGATTTGGGAAGACCAAGCACATACTTCATCCTTAAAAATAGGTGTTGCATTTCATGGAGCTGCTTATTCGGGATACTTTGCAAGTCACTAAGTTGGTTATAATCAAACAATCTGTTGTTTGAATCGAAGCATGTAGTTTTTATTCCTAGTTATTAGGGATATGGTTACAAAAACATTGATTAACAGATTATTCGGTTATTAATCTTCTTGGGAAGAAGTTATATTTGTATATATTTGAATTTATTTGATGTACTATGGGTTGGAACCCATATGTTTGGACCGATGTTTTTGAGAACTTATGATTTTTGAATAATAACAGATCTGAATGCTGGTTGATATTCAAAGATTCCTGTGTTGTTTATGTTACAGTCTGTGCCTTCTTTCTATGTTATTGTCTTCTAAGTACTTACCTTCCATTTTTTTTTCTTCATATATGAACATAGTGTTTAATAGTTTCAGAATTCATACTTGTTATGCTTTGGCTATTGTCTCAGATATTTCATGAATTTTTTTGCTAAAGTTGAAATGGAATTCATTTTGTGATGCTCTATATTGATGGATTGTTCATGTTTCTTTCTTATTCTCCTGAAAATCAATGAATGACTATGACTGGATGATTATCTTGTCTTTGTTGGGATTCTGTGTATGAAACTCTGCATTATCTTTATCTATTTGACTCCATTGTCCAATGGTTATATGTGTTGTTTCAGCCATCTGCATAATTTAAAGTATTGATTCCAATATCTAGCCTTGTTAAGTTTGTATCTGAAAGATCCCTCTCCGAAAAGAAAAGTTAGTTTCTTTCTAAAGTGGTTTTTGTTGTTACTTTAAAATTGCGTTTCACAACCTTAGGTATATTTTGAGTGATAACAAGTGGCACCCAAATTGTTGAAGATAGTGTTATTGAGTCAGCAAGCATTTGTTGTATGGAGATTGATTCTCATATTAAACTGGGTGAGTGCTCCTAAGCAATATGATGTTATGAGTAAATAGCCTATTTAGACATAGATGCCAGCTTACTAGTTTGAGGAATTTGGTGCTCATGGCAGGTTTCAGAAAATGAAGAATGCTCATAAAAATATGACACTACGCCAACTTATCTGAGATGAATGCTTCCTGTACATGGTTTGGTGATATCACAGCCTGGCAGAGTGGATGGTCTCAAACATTGTGATGAATCGATACCTTTTGCGAGTTCTCCATCCATAGAACATGAATGCGATGATAGTACCAGTCGGTGCAAGCTTCTCCTCCTCCAACGATGCTTTATCATTAGCCAATTCTTATCTTTCTTTTCAAAACAAGCAACAGTGGCAGGATTAGGTGATGTGTTTGATTTTAATTAACGTATGCATGTGTGTTAAGTAGAATACCTAAAGATGCACAATAATGCCAATCTGGTCAAAAAATAAAAAATAAAAATTTATATTGTGCACAACTATAGGGAAAAATTAAGGACAACATATTCTTGTATCATCCGATAAATTATCCTTCCTGGTTTAACATCTATTTTCCATATCATGATGCAATTGGTTTATGTGCATATTAATGATTGTGTTGCGAAAGGAATTGTGATCGCAGAAGCAATTAGACAAGTCTTAAGACCACAAAAAGGAGGAAGGCGATCATCGGGAGTTTCTTGTATAAGTGCATGCATGATGATGAAAACTCAGAATAGAAACCAGAGTAGATCGATACTTATGGGAATGTACGCATGTATTTTATGTTAACGATGGTTTATACAGGATCTAATGGGTGTTGCAGCAAGCTGTTACAACCAGTTGTTGAAGCCTGATGTTGCAGCTAGTTGTTGCATCCTGATATTTAATTTTAAAATCCATAAAAGTGCACAATAAACCAATTTTCTCATAGTGCAGTGAGTTGCAGCTCCATCTAAAATAGAAAGGAATTGAATAAATCTGCAACAAATGGCCTGAAAATGGCTGTTGCAGCCTTAACCAGAAAAATGCATGCCACATACAACACCTTGTTTCGCATCTCGATTTGTGGGCAGATGAAAAATAATCTTGAAACTTTGATACATGGGTTTTGTGCATAAAAACCTCATTTACTTGAGCCCCGAGGAAATCGTCAAACAAAGTTATGGTTTGCGATATACAGCTGGTTCTTCGAGAGGGTATTTTCTAGATTTACTATTGCGACTGGTTCCAAGCAGCTGAAACAGTAAAATCCATTGCTGTGACAATAAAGGTTGAACATAGTTCTGTGAAGGCTGAACATAGTTCTTTGAAGGCTGAACAAAGGCTGAACAAATCTCAAAAAAAGGGCTAAATAAAGAAAAGGCTGAACAAAGCTCAGAAAAAGGGCTGAATAAAGAAAAGGCTGAACAAAGCTCAGAAAAAGGGCTGAACAAAGAAAAGGCTAAACATAGTTTTGTGAAGGCTGAACATAGTTCTGCGAAGGCTGAACATAGTTTTGTGAAGGCTGAACAAAGGATGAACAAAGCTCAGAAAAAGCACTGAACAAAGAAAAGGCTAAACAAAGAACAAAAAATGGGTGAACAAAGCCCATAAGCATCAATTGAAAATATTATAATCGTAGAAGCAATTGGACTGGTCTTAACACCACAAAAAAGAGGAAGGCGAGAAGCAAATTGATATGGGGTAGCTACCGGTGGTTGTTGCAGCTCGCTGTCGCCACTGTGTGTCGCAGCTGATTAGGTTGTTACAACTATGATCGGGTAAATTTAATTTTGAGTGTTTTTGCCATTATTTTTATTTTATTTTGGCGTGTTGTAAAAATAAAATAAAAACAAGAAAAATATATAAAATTATTTATTTTGTTTTATATTTTGCAAAAGAAAATAAAAATAAAAATAAAAGAAATAATATATATATATAAATCACAAAAAGTTAAAAAAATAAGAACAAACAAAACAAAAATAAAGTTGCAAATGGACGTTTTCATTTTCCCTGAAATTGCTTTTATGATTAACACTGAATTGTTTTTCTTAAAGTCACTTTGACAATAATCGTAGATGAAACCAGCACAGGAAACAAGTAATTTTCTTTGCTGCTTATGTACTTCTTTCTGCATGATATGTTTTCTTTCAAGAACTTCTCACAATTTTTATGCTAGGTTGCATGAGGACATGCAACCAGATCAGTTGGGGAGGGAGAACTATATCCAATGCATATTCACTAATAAGTTTTCATGCAAGATTTTGTACTAAAGTTTTTTTTTCAGGTTTTAGAGATAGTCGCATTTTGCGGCTGAAGTGATTTTTCAAAGAAACACAAATTTTTTGAGAAACATGCTTTGATAGACATCCTGAAGGAGATGTTACTCATGATTTTGGTGATAAACATCATAACATTGGTTGTTACACAGAAACCATCCATAAACTCATTTGCATCATGATTGTTTATCCATATTTCTCCTTCAGAGCACCTTCACCATCCATGTCTTGAAGTCCACTTTCCATCGCTTTATCTGTCATGACTTCACACATGCCTATCTTTCTGAGTTGCATACATCCATTTATATTTTTTAGTTCATCTTGGCCTCTTTTTCCTTTCAAGTTTGCCTTTTGAAAAAAAAAACTCAGCTCCCTTTCCATGACTACATGTCCTTGCCATATCCATTGCTTGACTGCGATATCTTTTCACTGATAGTCCTACCAATATTTTTATACCAACTCGTGTTGACTGATGTGGGATTCCTTAAGGCTGTTAGATTTTTAACATTAAACTAGCATAACATTAGGATCTTTAACTGAGAGAACAACAAGCACAACAATCAAAGACAAGAGACAATGAACACAATGTTTTTCCTCAGGCAAACCATAAATGGAGAAAACCCCGCAACTTCCTCAGAGATAGAATCAGCAACAAAAGTGAAACCCAAAAATAGTAAGATGATCTCCCGATAGCAGTAACCTCTTTCTTCCTTTCCCCAATGTCTTTCTCTTCCTCAGCTATGCACTACAACTGAGTGTGACTGAGTGTGTGATAAATAGAGAGGCTAGCTCTCTATTTATACTAATTCTTGACTTGAATAAACCCAACTAGGGCCGACTTCACTAGGTGAGTCTAATAACCCTAGTGCCTCGGAACTGTGGGGACTTCAACCCTTAGACAATAGGAGGGTTACCCACCTTGACTTGACATGACTTGTTTACATTGTAGAAACTCCTGATAGGAACCTAGAGGAATGACATGACTTAAGACATTGAAAATACATCTCAGAATAAACATCGGGTTACAATACATAAAAAATACAAGTGAATACATTCCGAAGTTACAATTACATCAACAGTCTCTCTTAACTAGGAAGGTATTCTCTTGACACAATTTATCATCACAAGTCTTCTTCTCTGTATCATCTGGATCATAATAGAGTCTTCATCATCTTCATGTTTAAGTCATCTCTATCTTCAAGTCACCTTCATCTTCAAGTCATATTCACCTGGATCTGGATCATCACTTGATCTAGATCATCATCATTGGATCTGGATCATCCCTTGATCTGGATCATCTCTGGATCTGGATCATCCCTCGATCTGGATCATCTCTACTGGATCATCATCACTAGATCATCATGGGTGCTATCTCATGATTCTTCTCATCATAGGAAGTTCTACAGATCCAACCCCTTTTCATGCTAGTTGTAGGCCTAACCTCCATTTAGGTCTTCTTCAGCACTTATATCTGACCCTAAGTTAGAATTTCCTACCCAACACTTATATCTGATCATGTAGGAACCAATCCTATAATCATATCAGAAAGGCACGCCCAACACTCACATCTGACCATGTGGGAACCAATCCCACAACCTTGTTAGAAAGGCACAACACTCACCTTTGAGACATGTGAGGAACCAATCCAACATGCATGTTCAAAAAGGCTCTACCCTTACCTTTGACACATGCGAGGAACCAATCCAACATACATGTTCAAAAAGGCTCTACACTTACATTCGAAACATGTGAGGGACCAATCCAACATCCATGTTCAAAAAGGCTCTACACTTACATTTGACACATACTAGGAACCAATCCAACATACATGTTGGAAAGGGTTCTGCACTTACATCTACACATGCGAGGAACCAATCCAACATGCATGTCAGAAGGGATTGCACTCACATCTAATCAAGTAGGAACCAATCCTACAGTCACATCAGAATGGCCCTCAGTCCCAGACCAAGTATTCCTGGTAACTGACCAGGCACCTCCATTCCAAGAATGGCATTCAGTGCTTACTTCTGATCATGTAGGAACCAATTCTACACTCACATCAGAATGGCTCAGCACTCATATCTGACATAGAAGGAACCAATCCTTTCACCATGACATTTTGGCTCAGTGCTTACATATGATTATGGAAGGAACCAATCCTCTCACCATGTTAGAATGGCTCTGGGTCTCATCATTTCCCCTTGAAGGAAACCTCAATCTGGAGAACACCAAACTTCTCCCTGAAGTATGTGAACTTCACCCTAGCCAATGGCTTCATTAACACATCAGCTATATGTTCCTTTGTCGCAACATACTGGAGCTTCACTGCCCCTCTGTACCATATCCTTAACATAGTGATACTTGATCTCGATATGCTTCGACTTGTCATGGAACACTCGATTCTCTGACAACTTTACGCAACTTTGGTTGTCACAATGTATACAAGTAGCATCCATCTAGAGATCAAATAAATCAAACAGTAACTTCCTTAGCCATACTGCCTCACAACTAGCGGAACAAGTTGTGCCATACTCTGCTTCAGTTGTACTTAGTGCCACATAGGATTGCTTCCTGCTAAACCAAGAGATCACACCTGATCCCATACTAAAGCAACAACTTGAAGTGCTATTCCTATCAATGGCACTGCCTACCCAATCTGAATCAACATAACCCTCCAGGTTAATCTTCTGATTTGCCTCATACTTGAGCCCATAATCAATTGTACCCCTCAGGTACCTCAGAATATGCTTTGTAGCAATCAAGTGAACATGTCTTGGATCTGTTAAGAACTGGCTCAAGGTGTTCACAGCAAAGCAAATATCTGGTCTCGTGTTCATCAGGTACATCAAGGACCCAATCATCTGACAATACATCGTAGCATCAACTGCTTTCGATGAATCATCTCTCAACAACTTCAGGTTCGATGCCATAGGTGTGGTCATGGCCTTGCAGTCCATCATCTCGAACACCTTCAAGATCTCTACTGCATACTTCCTTTGTCCGAGGGAGATTCCATCCACATTCTACCACACCTCCATGCCTAGAAAATAATGCATCATACCCAAGTCCTACATTTCAAACTTGGCAGCAAAGTTTCTCTTCGTATCAGTAATCAACCCATCCATACATGTTACAAACAGATCATATACATATAGTAGGGGCATCACTGGGTTGCCATCTTCAACCTTGCAGTAAAGGTTGGAATTTGCTTTACTCTTGGTAAAGCCCAAAGTGGATAGAAAGTTGTCAATTCTATCGTACCATGTCTTGGGTTCCTGTTTCAAACTGTATAGGGATTTCTTCAATCTACACACATGAGACTCCCTATCACGTGTCTCAAAAATGAGTGGCTTCTCTAGATACACTTCCTCTTCCACTACACCATTCAAGAAAGCAGTCTTGAAATCCATTTGGTTTATCTTCCATTTCATCACTGTAGCCAGAGAAAGTACTAATCTAATTGAAGTGTATCTGGCTACAGGTGCAAAGGTTTTGTCATAGTCTATTCCTTCTTTCTGTGAGAAGCCATGAGCCATGAATCTTGCCTTATATTTCTCTATGCTACCATCTGCAGCATGCTTGATCTTGTACATCCATTTGGAAGTTACAACCGAATTCCCTTTTGGTCTTGGGACAACATCCCAAACATCATTCTTCATAATCGATTGATACTCTTCGATCATAGCATTTTTCCACTCTTTTCGTTCTACTGCTTCTTCATAATTGGAAGGTTCTTCATTGATAAAGTCACATAGTAAAGCTACATATCCGGAGCAGGATCTGGTTCTCTTTCTTTCTGTGTGATTCTCTTCTAGAGCCCCATATCTTTTTGCACCTTGGATAGCTTCTCATACCCAAGCAGGTTTCATCTTGTGAGGATTCTTCTCTTGAGGTGGATCTACATGTCTTTGTGGTTCTTCAAATTCTCAATCTTCTTCTTGAGTTTCTTCATTCATGGTTGTATCATGAATTTTGGGTGCTTCTTCTTCTTCAGGTTCTTCAGCAGGTTTCTTTCTAGATTTGTTGTAAGCTATGTCTTCATGAAATGTTACATCCCTGCTGATGTCGATCTTATTGAATCCTGGGAAATATATTATGTAATCCTTCAAGCTTTCAGATTATCTCACAAATGTACCCTTCTTTCCTGAAGGATCTAACTTTGTCCTCTTTTTTTTCGAAATGTGTATGTACACTAGATAGCTGAATATTTTGAGATGGTTGACTTCTGGTTTGTTGATGGAGAATACTTCTTCAAGAGTCTTGTTCTCGAGTACTCTGTGTGGAGTACAGTTCTTTACATACATCGTTGTTCTAGTAGCCTCTACCCATAGATGCATGGGAAGATCTTGATCATGAAGCATTACTCTTGCAGCTTCCATGATAGTTCTATTCTTCCTTTCTGCAACCCCATTCTATTGTGGATTATATGGAGTGAATAACTCCCTCTTAATCCCTGATTCTTTGCATAAGTTTTTGAATTCATTTGATATGAATTCTCTGCCATTATGTGATCGAAAGGTATTGATGTTATTTTCTATGTGGTTCTCGATTAAGGCTTTTAATTCTTTAAACTTGCTGAAAACTTCATCTTTGTTCTTCATGAAGTAAATCCATGTATTTCTAGAAAATTCATCAATAAAATAAACATAGTATACATACCCGCTTAGAGAACTTGATGACATTGGTCCACATACATCGGAGTGGATGATTTCCAAGATTCCTTTTGCTTTGCTTTTGCTACTTGGAAATGTCTTCTTTGTATTCATTCCTTTCGCACATCCTTTACAGACCCCTTCATGTTTTGCTTGAATTTATGGAAGACCTTCAACAACTTTTCTTGCAAGTGTTAGTTCTCTATAGTGCACATGTGCAATCCTTCTGTGCCAAAGTTCATTTGGATCTACTCTAACATGGACTAAGGCTTGTTCTAGATGGCCCTTCAATTTGTATAATCCTCCTTCTTATTCTCCAATCACTATTGCATCATCAATAGTCTTTCCTCTTGGCCATCTACAAATGCAACCCTCATGCCTTTTGCATCCAGTGCCGATATGGATAGAAGATTCTTCTTTAGTCTTGGTACAAACAAGACATCCTTCATTTTCATAGACTTTCCAGATTCTAGCTTGTAGGAGGATTCACCACTACCTTTTATGGGATATTGGTAGTCATCCCCAAGTTTCATGTTATGGGGTGAATTATGTTTGGATAGTTTCTCAAAGGATTCCTTGAAACCTATCATGTGTTTGGAAGCCCCACTATTAATAAGTCAATCTTTGCTTCAATGAGTGATAGTTCCCATGAGAGCGGAGATTAGAACATATTTATCTTTGCTTACAGAGTCTTCACTTTCTTGTTTTACTCTCTTCCTTGGAGGATCATCATCCTCAGTAGTGTGAGCATGGTGTCTTCTTTTGGAGTTCCTCTTCTTCTTCGATCCATTTTTAATGGGACAGTTTCTATCAAAATGTCCTATTTCATAGCATGTATAACATCTGAGTTTAGATGAACCTTTCTAATGAGAATGCTTACCTTGATGATGATGTTGTTCCCTTCTTCCTTTCTTGGAGTGTACTGTGAGAACTTGATCTTCACTTCCCATCTTTTATTCTCAAGCTGCTATTCGAGCTTCTTCTTGTGAACATTCTTCCCACAATCTAGTGAACTTGACTAACTTCTTCCTAGCATAGATTCATTCGATGAGAGAATCCCATGACCTAGGGAGGCCATTCAAAGTTGTCATCACAATTTTTTCACTCTCCACTTCTTCATCTACTTCTTCTAGTTGTTCTTTGATCTGGGAGACCCTTGTGAAGTATGACTGGATGGTATCCTCATTCTGGATCTTTACATTCTTCAACTGGTTCCTTAGAGTCATCTTTCGATTGATGTTCTTCCCTTCAAACAATATGGTTAGGTGTCTTGAGGGAGGACACCTGTGTTATGAGGTGATCCTTGATATAATCAACAATGATCCTCTTTTCCATAACCAACTTCTTCTTATGTAATGCCTTGGCCTCATCTCCCTCTAGAACTGGAACCTCCTCACTGATATAGGAGTCCAACTCATTTTCTTCCAGGACCAGAGAGATCGTATACTTCCAGGCTCGAAAGTTATCAGCCCCCTCAAGCTTTTCATCAAGCTTGGTATGATGAGACATCTTAACTGAGAACCTCAAATGGAAATACAAAAGATTTAGATATTACCAAGTCAAGATGTCGGATCTAGATTTGGAACTGAAATCTTACAGTGCTGGTTTAAGAGCAGATTAGGGTTTTTATTTTTTGGAGTTCTGTCCTACCAAACGCTTTGCTTTTGATCCCTAACTTTGATTTTTGGGAGGAGATCAATCCAGGCCTAGGCTCATTGAAAAATTCCACTTCTGTGAAAATCCCTAATTTCCAACAGCAGTGTCAGGTCGAAAACTGAAAATTCTCAAAATTGGATTTTGTTTCGACATAAAGATGCACCCTAGGGAGGAGAGTTATTCCACCCTTCTTTTTCTGAAAATATATGAAGAGAGATCCACAAAGTAGGAATTCCTAGTTCCCATAGCTGCACAGTTTCTTGTTCTCAGGTTAGCTCTGATACCATGTTCAATTTTTAACATTAAGCTATCATAACATTAGGATATTTAATTGAGAGAACAACAAGCACATCAATCAAACATAAGAGACAATGAACAAAGTGTTTTTCCCTGGGGAAACCATAAATGGAGAAAACCCTGAAACTTCCTCAAAGATAGAATCAACACCAAAATTCAAACCCAAAAATGGTAAGATGATCTCCTGACAACAGTAACCTCTTTCTTCCTTACCCTGGTGTCTTTCTCTTCCTCAACTATGCACTACAACTGAGTGTGACTGAGTGTGTGATAAATAGAGAAGATAGCTCTCTATTTATAGTAATTACCAACTTGACTAAACCCAACTAGAGCTGACTTCACTAGGTGAGTCTAATAACCCTAATGCCCTGAAACTGTGGGGAATTTAACCCTTAGACAATAGGAGGGTTACCCACCCTAACTTGACATGACTTGTTTACATTATAGAAACTTCCAATAGGAACCTCAAGGCATGGAATGACTCAAGTACATTACAAATACATCTTGAAATAAACATCGAGTTACAATACATAATAAATACAAGTGAATACATTCTGAAGTTACAATTACATCAACAAAGGCGTAGCTTTCAACAAGTCTTTCCCCATCGACCTCAACACCTTATCTGGGATATAAAATAGAGTTCATTTTGAGTACCTGGAGGCTTGCATGCCTTAATGGCAAGTTCTCTCGCTCACAATCATGGGAATTCATCAATGTCCCTTGATCGCTAGATCTTGCAAGTGGCTTGAGATCAGCACATCTATTCGCACTTTGCAAAATGTACTTAGGTACCTTGGCACTCATTGACATCAGTAGTGAGTTGTCTCGCATTGGTCAATGGCATTCATCAATGGTCATTAATCCAATGATTTCTCTTCATGCTCGACCTCGACACATTTATTCGCATGACTAGAATTGTACCATTAGATTTTGTAGCGTGTGAAGACTATACATTCTTTCTCATGACCGCATCAGCAGTTGTAGAAACATGACTTCAGATCTATGAATGTACCATAGTTCCACTTTCTTCCTTCCACATTTTCCATTATTTATCAGCAGTAGTTCATATTCCTCCACTTCACATTACAACAGTTCCAGCAGTTACAACTGCAACATCATTTATAGTTACATTTTTATCCTGCAGCAGTGACATATTTTCCATTATTTATCAGTAGCAATTTAGATTCATCCACTTCACATTACAGTTCCAGCAGTTACAGCTGTAGCATCATTTACAGTTACATTTTTATCATGCGGTCATGACATATTTTCTATGATTTAGTAGCAGCAGTTTCGATTCCTTCACTTCCCATGATCTAGAAGTTACAACCACAGTAGCAGTGACACATTCCATGATCCAGTGGCATCAACTACATTCTTGTTGCATCATTCATCTACTTTTTGTTTAAGTGGGGGTATGTTGTTTTCTAAACTTTAATCATGCAATGCCTTACATGCTAGAAATGAATAATTTGGAAAATTTCCTCACCATGCTCTATTTCTTTCATAGCCCATGCTAGGTTGCATGAGGACATGCAACCACATCAGTTGGGGAGGGGGAACTATATTCAATACATACTCACTACTATCATTCCCTTCTTTTCACCACCATCACCCATTTTTCATCTCATTTACCATTCACGAGCATTTCTTTTTCGACAAATCCTCTATTGCACTTTGTTTCATACACATTGATATACATATTGGCATGATTCATAAAAATAAAGAAAAGACTTTCTTATCCATGAGGATGCTTTCTATGCACATTAATAGCTTATCATTTTCAGTGAGTGTATGGTTAAATTATTATGCAGCTAGAAAACAGATGACGAAATGAATGTTGTTGACACAAGAACCAACATTCTTTACAGTCATGGTTGTCACACAAGAACCAACCATAAGGAAAATGTCAACTTTTACTCATGAATTTCACATCATGAAATAAATGTTGTTAACACAAGAACCAACATTCTTTATATTCTTGGTTGTCACAGAAGAACCAACCATAAGGAAATGCCAGTTGTTACTCATGTATTTCACACCCTGGAAATATTCATTGTTAAAAAGACATCATCAATCAAAGCCAAAGTTTAGATGCCAAAAGTTCTTGAGAAGATCCATACATAGTTGCATGAGGACATGCAACAAGTTCAGTTGGGGAGTATGTGGGGACTCAGAAATGTCACTTTTTCATCCACTTTATCTTCCACTATTCCTCACATTTCATCGTCCCATTAACCTTTTATCATACCATTTCCATACATATATGTGGGTTTCACCTTATTATTTCCACTTTATTTATTTTTAGTATTATAAGTGAATTTATGATTAAATATTAGAAAATTAACATGTTTTTCACTAATATCTCAAAGTATGGATGAGCTTTGTAATGTGTAGGAATATGTGAAGGATTAATTCAAAGAAAAGACTTCACGTATATCTTGTCCACCATTTCGAGGAGATAGTTATGCAAAGAATATTCCAAGGAGAAGATCATGGAGATTTGGTTGAGAGACATGTGGAGAATTTGTGAGAGATATGTGGAGGATTTGAAGGGATCGTATCTTGTAATAATAGGAAAGTAGTTGATTGAATAGAGGATCTCTCATTATGAGATGGTTATTTCCTTCATGTATAAAAGAGAGTGTTCTCTCTTCATTTCAATAATCTTAAATCCTATATTATATTAGAATATCTTAGATCTTAGATTATCTTAGAGAATAGTAGATTGTAGAAGTTAGTCTCGCCTTTGTAATATGGAGAAGGGAATTCTTAGCTTTTGTTCATAATATTGGTTTGATTCTTTTATGATTTATGATTGATTTTTTGATGTAAATTAAGATTGCTTTATTGTTAATGTGAGCTCACATGTGTTGTCTTGTTTCTCTTCATATGTTGTCTTTCTTTTATGCAATTTACTTTCAGTCGTGTGTTTCAGCTTCCGGTATTAGATTAGAAATTGCTTATTTCATCCTAAGGGGGGTTAGATTAGATTTATCTTAGTTTCACAAGGGGTTATATTAGCTTAATTTTGCTTCAGTCCTGCATATACTTTGCATGTGCTTCATAAGCCTACGAACCTCGAATTAACAATTTAAATAGATGGGAAATTATTACAACAGAATTAAAATGACATTAATTCGGACCAACATTTTGGCGTCGTTGCCGGGGAAGCACGATGGATTGAAGTTTAGTTTGATTTTTCTTCAAGCATACACTAGAGTGTGAATTTTAATTTTTGTAATGAGTGAATTTCAATTTCTGCAAAGAGTGTTTCAATTATGCAAGTGTGAATTTCAATTTCAACAAGTGTGTTTTCTCGCAACTGTGTAGAGTAATTGTTTTTCTTGTACAAAGTGTTTTTTTTTTAAATTTTTTTCAGCAAGAGTGTTTATTTAAATTTTTCATTTAGATTTGGGTGCTATAATAATCCCTTTTTCAAAATGATTTAGCAATGATTTTAAGCTTGGAACAACTCACTCAGATCCTTGCAAAAATAGGGATCTCCTCTTCTCTCGAAGAGGAGATCCTAACAACAGCCGAGAGCTTAATTACTCCTCCAAAAATAGATGAAGAATTAGCATAGAAAGAATCCTACACATTTGATGGAGAAAAATCATGCAAACAAGAGATTGAGGATGACCATGAGGAGTTGCAGCATGATATGAGGAGTGAAAACTATGCCTACGAAAGCCCTATCAAACGATGGTTTAAAGCGAGTACGAGGTTAGAACAATTTAGTTTTTCTTTTTTTCTAGTTAATTCATAGTTACAACAACTAATTACACACATTTTGGTTTATCTTCATCTTCTATTTGTAAAATTAACACTAAACATATTCTTATTGTTGTTACGTGAATGGCTACACTAGATATTTAACTACACGTAATAGTTTTCTAGTTCCCAATTAGCATAGAGTAGGTAGGATTTTATTTTTATTTTTTACTTTCACTTAGAATAAGTATGCTCTCCTTTGTGCTTTGTGTGATCACAAGCATCAGAAAATAGGATGTTTACTAATTTTTTTAGGAATGAATAATTAATGTTTTGCAACATGCTTAATTGATTTCATCTTTATTTTGTAATTCATTATCTCCATTTGCTAAAAAATTTTCAATTTGTAAAATAAAACTAGTTTGCAATTTCATTTTTAAGCTGAACGAACACTGAAATTATAATGCTGAAAAGCAGCTGCAACTCCAAGTTGAAACAACAGCTGTAACAAATGTAGTTGTAACATATAAGACTATGTGTTGAAACTGTGTCGGGTTGAAACTGTACTACAATTGAACTGTGTCTTCTGGTTTTAGCTCTTGGTTTGATTTATTTCTTATCTGAGTTACAACATCACCAATTCAGGTATCTTCATACTATATCCACTTGTTGATCTTGTATGCTAAACCCGCAATTAAAATCATAAACATATATATAACAACTCGTGTATTCCTCCGCAACCTGCAATAAACTATAAGATGGAAATTGAAAAAGGTAAAATTCTCGAGAATGAATAAATTCATGGTCTATAATGATGCTTCATTTTCATCTTCAACCTTGACTTAAAACCTGCAACAACAATAAAATTCATAAGAAAATTCTTAGTTGTTTCGTAGAAGTCTTCCCTTTGGTCTTTTCCTAGATCGATGATAGCTCAATTGCCAGCAATATCACAGCTAAAAACTCTAGGATACAACACCGTGGATGGGTAAGGGATAGGATATGTGTCTAAATGTTGTACGCTCAACTTGAGCCACGAATAATTGACCAAATCTCACTTATTTTTTTTATGAATGAAAATGGACGTTATTCATTCTTGAATTCTGTTTTCAATAAAAAATAAATTGAGTGATAATCTTTAGATGTGTATAAGCAGTATTAATGGGGGCATAACGAAATTGGGTGAGACAAAAACCAATTACTTAATACACATTATCTTTTATTAAAAAAACAACCAAGGTAGGCATGATCTATGTGTTTAATTCCATCCATGACTCACCATTTTTCATGACGGTTTCAACTTTCTGCAATTCTTTCTGCTAATTTGGGTTACGGGTAATCCATCTCATTATTTTGGGCTGAATCACAACCACTTCATGAAAGTTTCAATGTCCTACAATTCTTTCTGCTAAGTTGGGTTAAGGGTCATCCATCTCATTCTTTGGGGCTGAATCACAGCCACTTCCATTCACAGCTTAATACAGGCCAGTTTTTAGTCCTAAACATGCCTTTCCATTATGGTTGAATGATCAATAATATGGTATTACATGAATGAATATACCTGACTGTTTTCTTTTTTTTTTTGTTTCCGTCAACTAACACCCATTTACAGACCATCAACTTTGGGTGCAATTTTTGAGCAAACAGTGATGAATTTCAAAAATATGGCACATGGGTTTTGTGCAGAAGGGTCTCATTTAGTTGATTCTTAAGTGGTTTGTGAAAATTTGACTTAGTTTGAGAGAAGTTCACATTTTTCTGAACATGAAAATGCCATAATTTGGGATGGCCAGTTTTCAGTATGGAAGTCAAACTCATTAGCAAAGAATGAGTTGAATTCATTTTTTTAATTGAAGGAATAGTCTCGTATCTGTCACAAATATAACAGATGATATTTGAGTCTCTTATGGTAGTGGGCATGTAAATCACCACCATTTGAAAAACACTGTTGGAGCCTCTAGAAGATTCAGATAGGAAGGAAATTAGAAATCTCAATCTAATGGTCTTTCCAGGAACTGATATGTTATAGAAGTGGCTATGCAAGAGAGAACTACTGAAGGATGAAGCCACAAGAGGGAAATATTGTACACATACACAAACTGTTAACTGCAAATAAGACATGGAACATTAGAAAAAATTTAGAGTAAAAAGGAAATAATTTTGGATAATGTACTGTCTATCTCTGGCAGTAAAGATATTAGGGGCACCCAAATTGTTGAAGATAGTGTTATTGAGCTAGCAGGTATTTGTTGTATGGAGATTGATTCTCATATTAAACTGGGTGAGTGCTCCTAAGAAATATGATGCTATGAGTCAATGGCCCATTTAGACAAAGACTCCAGCATACTAGTTTCAAGAATTTGGTGCTCACGGCAGGTTTCAAAAAATGAAGAATGCTCATAAAAGTATGACACTACACCAACATATCTGAGATGAATGCTTCTTATGCATGGTTTGGTGATATCACAACCTGGCAGAGTGGATGGTCTCAAACATTGTGATGAATCGATACCTTTTGTGAGTTCGCCATCCATAAAACATGAATGGGATCATAGTACCAGCCAGTGCAAGCTTCTCCTCCTCCAACGATGCTTTATCATTAGCCAATCCTTATCTTTCTTTTTGAAACAAGAACAATGGAAGAATTAGGTGATGCTTTTGATTTTAATTAACATATGCATGTGCGTTAAGTAGAATACCTACAGATGCACGATAATGCAGGTTTGGTCAAAAATAAAAAAATGAAAATTTATACTGTGCACAACTGTCGGGAAAAATTAATGACAACATATTCTTATATCATTCGATAAATTATCCTTCTTGGTTTAATATCTATTTTCCATATCATGACGCAATTGGTTTATGTTCATATTAATGATTATGTTGCAAAAGGAATTGTGATCGCAGAAGCAATTAGACAGGCCTTAAGACCACAAAAAGGAGGAAGGCAATCACCAAGAGTTTCTTATATAAGTGCATGAACGATGATGAAAACTCAGAATAGCAACAATAATAGATCAATACTTCTGGGAAGGTATGCATGTATTTTATGTTAACGATAATTTATGCAGTATCTAATGGGTGTTGCAGCTAGCTGTTACAACTTGTTGTTGCAACCTGATTATTAATTTTAAAATCCATAAAAGTGCACAATAAACCAATTTTCTCACAGCGTAGCAAGTTGCAGCTCCATATAAAACAAAAGGAATTGAATAAATATGCAACAAATGGCCAGCAAATGGTTGTTGCAGCCTTAACTAAAAAAATGCATGCCACATACAACACCTTGATTCACATCTTGATTTCCAGGCATATGAAAAATACTATTGAAAATTCGAGACATGGATTTTGTGAGTAACAACCTCATTTACCCGAATCTCAAGGAAATCACCAAACAAAGCCACAGTTTGCGACATATAGCTAGTTATTCGAGAGGGTATTTTCCATATTTATTGTTGCGGTCAGTTCCAAGCAGCTGAAACAGTAAACTCCATTGCTGTGACAATAAAGGCTGAACATAGTTCTGTGAAGGCTGAATGTAGTTCTGTGAAGGATGAACCAAGGCTGAACAAAGCTTATAAAAAGGGCTGAACAAAGCTTAGAAAAAGGGATGAACAAAGAAAAGGCTGAACAAAGCTCAGAAAAAGGGCTTAACAAAGAGAAGGCTGAACATAGTTCTGTGAAGGCTGAACATAGTTTTGTGAAGGCTGAACAAAGCTCAGAAAAAGGACTGAACAAAGAAAATGCTAAACAAAGAATAGAAAATGGATGAGCAAAGCCCCTAAGCATCAATTGAAAATATTATAATTGTAGAAGCAATTGGACCAGTCTTAACACCACAAAAAGGAAGAAGGTGAGAAGCAAATCGATATGGGACAACTACTAGTGGTTGTTGCAGCTTGCTGTCACCGCTATCCATCGCAGCTGACTGGGTTGTTACAACTGTGATTGGGTAAATTTAATTTTGAGTGTTTTTGCCATTATTTTCATTTTATTTTGGTGAGTTGTAAAAATAAAACAAAAGCAAGAAAAATATATAAAATTATAAAAATTATTTCTTTTGTTTTATATTTTGCAAAAGAAAATAAAAATAATAATATATATATAAATCACAAAAAGTTAAAAAAATAAGAACAACCAAAACAAAAATAAAGTTGCAAATTGACATTTTCATTTTTCATGAAATTGCTTTTATGATTAACGCTAAATTGTTTTTCATAAAGTCACTGTGACAATAATCGCAGATGAAACCAGCACGGGAAACAGGTAATTTTTTTTGTAGCTTATGTACTTCTTTTTGCATGATATGTTTTCTTTTACGAACTTATCACAATTTTTATGCTAGGTTGCATGAGGACATGCAACCAGATCAGTTGGGGAGGGAGAACTATATTCAATACATATTCACTAATAGGTTTTCATGCAGGATTTTGTACTAAAGTTTTTTTTTAGGTGTCAGAGACAGTTGCATTTTGCTGCTGAAGTGATTTTTCAAAGAAACATAAATTTTTTGAGAAAAATGATTTGACAGATAGCCTGAAGGAGATGTTACTCGTGATTTTTCTGATAAACATCATAACGTTGGTTGTTACACAGAAACCATCCATAAACTCATTTGCATCATGATTTTTTATCCATATTTCTCCTTTAGATAACCTTCACCATCCAAGTCTTGAAGTCCACTTTCCATCGCTTTATCTGTCATTGCTTTACAATGCGTATCTTTCTGAGTTGCATACACCCCTTTATATTTTTTAGTTCATCTTGCCCTCTTTTTCCTTTCCAGTTTTCCTTCTGAAAAAAAAACCCAGCTCCCTTTCCATGACTACATGGCCTTGCCATATCTACTGCTTGACTATGAGATCTTTTCACTGATAGTCCTACCAATATTTTTATACCAACTCGCATTGACTGATGTGGGATTCCTTAAGGCCCACCTTTAAACAAGTCTTCCCCCATCGACCTCAGCACCTTATCTGGGAGGCTTACATGCCTTAATGGCAAGTTCTCTAGCTAACAATCCTGGGAATTCATCAATGTCCCTTGATTGTTAGATCTTGCAAGTGGCTCGACATCAGCACATCTATTTGCACTTCGCAAGATGTACTTAGGTACCTTGGCACTCATTGACATCAGTGGTGAGTTGCCTTGCATTGGTTAACACATTCATCAATGGTTGATAATCCAATGATTTCTCTTCATGCTCGGCCTCGACACATTTATTCGCATAACTATAATTGTACCATCGGGTTTTGTAGCAGTTAAGGACTATACCTTATTTTTCATGGCTCCATTAGCAGTTGAAGAAACATGACTTCAGATCTATGAGTGTACCACAGTTCCACTTCCTTCCTTCCACATTTTCCATTATTTATCAGCAGTAGTTCAGATTCCTCCACTTCGCATCACAGCAGTTCCAGCAGTTACAACTGCAGCATCATTTACGGTTACATTTTTATCCTGCAGCCGTGACATATTTTACATTATTTATCAGTAGCAATTCAGATTCCCCCGCTTCACATTACAGTAGTTCCAGCAGTTACAGCTGCAACATCATTTATAGTTACATTTTTATCCTACAGCCGCGACATATTTTCCATGATTTAGCAGCACCAATTCTGATTCCTTCACTTCCCATGATCTAGCAGTTACAACCGCAGTAGCAGTGACACATTTCATGATCCAGCGGCATCAACTACATTCCTGTTGCATCGTTCATCTACTTTTTGGGTAAGTGGGGGTATGTTGTTTTCTAAACTTTAATCATGCAATTCTTTACATGCTAGAAATGAATAATTTGGAAATTCCCTCACCATGCTCCATTTCTTTCATAGCCCATGCTAGGTTGCATAAGGACATGCAACCACATCAGTTGGGGAGGGGGAACTATATTCAATACATAGTCACTACTATCATTCCATTCTTTTCACCACCATCACCCATTTTCCATCTCATTTACCATTCACGAGCATTTCTTTTTCGACAAATCCTCTATTGCACTTTTCTTCATACACATTGATATACATATTGGCATGATTCATAAAGATAAAGAAAATACTTTCTTATGCACGATGATGCTTTCTATGCACATTAATAGCTTATCATTTTCAGTGAGTATATGGTTAAATTATTATGTAGCTAGAAAACAGATGATGAAATGAATGCTGTTAACATAAGAACCAATATTCTTTACATTCATGGTTGTTACACAAGAACCAACCATAAGGAAAATGTCAGCTGTTACTCATGCATTTCACATCATGAAATGAATGTTGTTAACACAAGAACCAACATTCTTTATATTCATAGTTGTCACACAAGAACCAACCATAAGGAAATGCCAATTGTTACTCATGTATTTCACACCCCAGAAATATTCATTGCTGAAAAGACATCATGAATCAAAGCCAAAGTTTAGATGCCAAAATTTCTTGAGAATATCCATACACGGTTGCATGAGGACATGCAACAAGTTCAATTGGGTAGTATGTTGGGACGCAGAAATGTCACGTTTTTATCCACTTTATCTTCCACTATTCCTTACATTTCATCGTCCCATTCACCTTTTATCATACCATTTTCATACATATATGTGGGTTTCACCTTATTATTTCCACTTTATTTATTTTTAGTATTATAAGTTAATTTATGATTAAATATTAAAAAATTAACATGTTTTTCACTAATATCTCAAAGTATGGATGAGCTTTGTAATGTGTAGGAATATGTGAAGGATTAATTCAAAGAAAAGACTTCACATATATCTCCTCCACCATTTCAAGGAGATAGTTATGCAAAGAATATTCCAAGGAGAAGATCATGGAGATTTGGTTGAGAGACATGTGGAGAATTTGTGAGAGATATGTGGAGGATTTGAAGGGATCATAGCTTGTAATAATAGGAAAGTAGTTGAGTGAATAGTGGATCTGTCATTATGAGATGGTTATTTTCTTCATGTATAAAAGAGAGTGCTCTCTCTTCATTTCAATAATCTTAAATCCTAGATTATCTTAGAATATCTTAGATCTTAGATTATCTTAGAGAATAGTAGATTGTAGAAGTTAGTCTTGACTTTGTCATACAGAGAAGGGAATTCTTAGCTTTTGTTCATAATCTTGGTTTGATGCTTTCATGATTTATGATTGATTCTTGTGATGTAAATTAAGATTGCTTTATTGTTAATGTGAGCTCACATGTGTTGTCTTGTTGCTCTTCATATGTTGTCTTTATTTTATGCAATTCACTTTTAGTCGCGTGCTTCAGCTTCCAACCTTAGATTAGCAATTGCTTGTTTCAGCATAAGGGGGGTTAGATTAGATTAGTCTTAGTTTCATGGGGGGTTATATTAGCTTAATTTCACTTTAGTCCTGCATATACTTTGCATGTGCTTCGTAAGCCTACGAACCTCGGATTGACAAATTAAATGGCTGGGCAATTACTACAACAGAATTAAAACAACATTAATTCGGCCCAACAGTATGTGTAGGAATATATGAGAGAGAGAGAGAGAGAGAGAAATAGGGGTGAGTGGAAGGAGGGTGTTGGATATCAAGGATAGTATAAGGGGGGTATTTATGGGAGAGAAAAAGATAGAGATCAAGGTGAGAGGGGTAGGGTTGTAGGGATTGTTATGGAAGTAAGAGAGAAGGGGGGTTATAGGGTTGGGTTAGAGAGAGAGAG
>LPNX010176719.1:1392-23892 GCA_001517045.1 Pseudotsuga menziesii
GGGTATGTGACACTATCATGTTAACTCTATGACTGAAGACAATGATTTTTTTTTTAACAGTGGAAAGAACGATATCATCATGTCTAGAAAATCCATTCCCTTATGCTAGGCTTTGCATATATATTTTGTGTTTGTTGGTGTATGTTAAGTTTTCCACTGGTCCTCCTTCCTAGTCTGAACTGACCACAAGGAATGAGCATTTCACTGCGTGCAACTAGGGTTTCAGTGCCTGTTAGCTTTGTATGGCTGGTGCATTCCCTATGTCTATACGTGAGGGTGGAAGAAGTGGGATTGGAAGGCCGAGCATTTTTTTTTCTTCTGAACGTGCCTACCTTCACGTAGTCGCGTCACCATTCATCCCATTCCTCCAATGCCTGTCAAGTTTTCCAATGAGTGTGTTTCAGTCCTGAGCTTCCACATCCATAAGGATGATTTTGATTCTCTACATGCTAACGATTGGTTGGATGCTTTCTCTACAAGCTAAGTATGGAAACATTGGTATCTTTGAAGCTTTCCAACTGCTACATAACCACTAGGGTAATTAATGATAATTTATTGACAAACTTTCTTCTTTATATTCGTATTTAACCTAATTGATAGACAATTCATTAATTTGCGATCATGGCATACTAATGCGCAGAATGGTCATAGAGAAGCTGCTGAGATTGTTGTGTAAGACGGTGGAATTTATCGAGAGCCTAGTTTCCCAAAGCCTGGGATTTCCGGCTAATTTTCTCAAGGAACTAAATGGGGATAAGATCTTGCCCTTTAAAATGCTCTGCTATCCCAGAGCCACAAGCCAGCAGGAAGAGATAGGAGCATGGGAGCATCAGGACAGCAGCTGCATCACTGTGGTGGGGCAAGACAATAGTGGAGGGTACCAAGTTCTCAAGAACGGCAATTGGGTGGACATCAAACCTACAAAGGGTGCTCTTGTCATCAATATCGGTGATCTTGTTCAGGTAACCCTAATTCGAATTCCAATTATTATATACAATTTTTCGGAATCACGCATAAGCCTTAAACTGTACTGGTCGTGTCGTGTGCTCTACATATAATAACAGGTATGGAGCAACAACAGATTCAAGAGTGCTGTGCATCGAGTTATGAATAGTAAAGAGAGAAGATGATGCTCGTTTGCCTTTGCTATCGTTCCAAATCCGGATACGTTAGTGAAGCCTCTTCCTCAGTTTAGCACCGACATCAACTGTGCTGCGGCCTACAGAGCAAAAAATGATGAAAATTGTACCCATGGAGTCATGGCTAGGCTATTCCATCATTTTGCAAAGCTTAACACACCAATAATACGCTTTATCTGAGGTGATTTGTAGTTTTCTCATTAATTTTGTGTAGTTACATCAATTCACCCTGAATTTACAGTGGCGTTATTTATGATTTTGCAGTGGGTTTATTTCATACATAGTAACTAATTACATCTATGTATATAAGATTGTCCTCATTATTCCATTTTATAAGTTATATGTGGAGACTATTACAATGTATTTATACAGACATCGGTGTTATACTATGGCAGGTTCTAAACCTCTTCTGAACATCGGTGTTATACATGACTGGCCTCTTCTGCTATTTTTGTGGTCAAGAAATGAGATACTTGTTTTATTCATTTAAAGTCTAAAACATGAGGGGACAATGCTTGTGCAGATAAGAGAAAAGACTAATAAATAGACTGTGAAATACCTGGAACCCTTCACGACGTTCTTCTCACTGAGCCTTATGACTGTAAATCAATGCCAAATAAGAAGAGTCTGATTCTGTTATCCATCTAGTGCATGACCAACACTCTGTGGAGTGCTTGTGAGTCGATCTCACGTTGTAACCCTTCAAGATGTCCTCTTGCGCTAGGAAAAACGAACACAAATCAACAAATCCATAGATGCAGCGGCAGCAGCAGTAGTAGTGGCGGATTGCACCGCTTGACCACGGACTGGACAGTAGCATGGCGGACTGCACCTCTTGACCGTAGTAGCATGGCGGATGGACAGCAGGAGCATGGCGGACTGCACCGCTTGACCGTGGACTGGACAGGAGCATGGCGGACTGCACCGCTTGACCACGGACTAGACAGCAGCAGTAATGGCGAACGGACTAGACATCAACGATGAACGATGAAGATGATCCGAATCGTCAGACGAAAAAAATCTACGGCTAGGAAAAAAAAATGCATTAACTGAGGGGAGTCGACTCCCATTTGTTAAACGCCTTACGACGTAATTATTAATTGGCATTTTTAGTATAATATTTATCGTCAAGGAATCAAATATACAAAGCCTTTTTGTCCTATGCTTGAGGATGTAATATTAAATGTCATTATTAGTCTTTACCATAATGGGTATTGTTAATATGTTTTTTCACCATTTATAATTGGCTTGAAATAACACATTTTTTTTTAAATAATCAAATATACAAAGTTTTTTTTTTTTTTTAAACTATCAACCATTTTCCCGTCTTTTTCTTACACCAATTAGGAAGTTTTCCCTCTTATTTGATGTCATATGAAAGTAAGGTGAAATTTTAACCCATCTGTGCTATGCGTAAATGATCCACATTTTATCTAGAAACTTCATAATTTTCCAATTTTTGGTATTTTGTCATTCTGTGAATAATTTTTTGAGTCAATTAAAAGTGGAATGAGTGGAATTGAGTTTTTGGAAATAAATGAAAGAGGGTGTGTGGCACCATTTAGAAGAGGCCTCCAAAATTTCCATTAAACCCATATCAACCCCATTAAACCATGATGGAAGACCGCCAATGTTTACATATAAGAAATTAAAGAAAGGAGTAGTCTAACAGGTCGACGATTTTGCCCAGCGTTAGATTACTCTATCCACCCACGTCGTTAACGATTACCTCCTCCGAAGTCGGAAAAATTCATCCAGCCACTATCACTGAGGGTCCCACAACCACTAGACTAATCCAGGACAAGGCATCCTGAACCGCCTTCGCCTTGCAGCCATCACTTGCCTTTTGAGGACAACGCTTGTTGACAATTACAGGCGTTCCTTCCTACTCTTTAGTCCTCTGCTCCACTAACATAAATGATAATTTAGTTGATACGGATCTGTAAACCCCAAACAAAAGAGAGAATTTGAAATTATAGGACTACAAAATGAAAGTCTCACCAAAAAGAACGGTGTGGTGAACACATAGAAGAGAGAGTACAAGTATCAAGTCCCGCTATTTGATACGTATCAAGTCCCGCTATGGGAGGGTGTAACTAATTTACGTATCAATTCTTTCCTTTATCCTTACCCTTACTTGATTGGACTATTAAATCTTAACAAGAATGGATGGAAAATGACACCGTTCAAAGGCTATAGGAGGAATTTGATCCCACTAAGTGATATACAAGTGCGACGAGATACCTTCAGGTATAAAGGGTACATGTTTACATTGCCAAATTTGACTTTGAAAAAGGTTAGACTCGTTACAGTCACACAGGAAAATAAAAGTTTATGGTGGCCGATGATATTGTTATAGGTTTTAATCTAAGATCGTGCAAATGATGATTGAATTTCAGTACAGTGGCAGCATCTGCTACCTTGTACAATTAACTACTATTCCATTTTCAAACAGTGGAAAGGATATAAAGATATAAATTATCATGTCAAGATTCAGAAACTTCAACTAAATTGAAATTACTCAAGTTGCCAAGCTAGCCAGATTAACTCCTACTCAGCATTTTTAATGTTTAATTTCTAACTATAATAAAGGCTTAACATAGGGTTGATTGGAGAGTTTTGTGCAAGGTTCTTATCGTTGTAATGGATGTTTCTGTGATAAAAACGTCCACAATATCATAAATAGTTCGATGTAAACCTCACTACTGAACGCAATAATTCCGCCACACACTAAGGGTTTTTTAAAAATCGAAAACTTGAAAGATTGCAAAATCCAGATGGACATGTTCTCGTTCGTTTCATAATCTGAGAAGCTAAGGAATTGCAGTTTCAACAATTATAATTTTTAAAACTTACCGAATCGTCCACATTGTGATTTGATATTTTGAACAATTTTGGTTGTTACTTATGCTCTTTCTATCCCATTCTTTCATGTTGAAATTACTTGCATTACTTTCCATTCCTTCGTGTTGAAATTACTTGCATTACTTTTGAAATGGAGGAGCACCCTAACCCTCCTTCCGTCATATCAGATCAGATGTATTGGAGGGGTACTTTACTCTTTTTGCCGTTAAATCTGATGTTTTTTTGAGTAATGAGTATCCCGTTTCTGATTTTGGGAGGGTGTAACGAATTTACGTATCAATTCTTCACACAGTGTTTGATCGAGAGCGGAGGATACTTGTACTCTCTCTTTTGTGTGTTCACCACACCGTTCTTTCTGGTGAGACTTTCATTTTGTAGTCCTATCATTTCAAATTCTCTCTTTTGTTTCGAGTTTACAGATCCGTATCAACTAAATTATCGTTTATGTTAGTGGAGTGGAGGACTAAAGAGCAAGAAGGATGCCGAGACGACCAAGCACGCCAATAACCCAAGACTAGAAGCCTTTTATTGTCAACAAGCGTTGTCCTCAAAAGGCAAGTGATGGCTGCAAGGAGAAGGCGGTTCAGGCTGCCTTGTCCTGGATTAGTCTAGTGGTTGTGGGACCCTCAGTGATAGTGGCTGGATGAATTTCGCCGACTCCGGAGGAGGTGATCGTTAACGGCGTGGGCGGATGGAGTAGTCTAACGCCGGGCAAAATCGTCGACCCGTTAGACTACTCTTAATGAGGAGGGATATTTTTTTTAGGAAGGTTGAAAAAAAGGGATAAAATAGGAAAAGAAAAGAAAGAAGCCTAGTTGAGGCTTAGAGAAGACTAGAAACGAGACAAGAAAAAAAGAGCAACATAAAAGAAGATAGGGAAGCACAGAATGGCAACGGTGAAGAGCAAGAAACAAAGGGAAGGAGAACCTTTGTAATTTTGATTGGTAATATCCTCAAGAATGTAATACCCTGCCTAAGATTCAGACCAGGAGGGTTACTTTTAAATTTTGTATAAAATCTTATGGTTAAAGCTCTCAGGCATGTAAATGAGGTTTGTGAATTCTGAATATTGAGCAAGTCCATTGACGCCTATGTAATATATAAAATTATGAGTTAATATTAATAAAATGAATGGATAATTTTAATAGTTTCCTTTGTGTATGATTGAATTGTTGGTGTGTTAGTAAGGCTGGGCATTTTGATTGTTGCATTCTTGTAGTGTTTATCCATTACATCTTACATTGGCTGCATCATTTGGAAAATTCAAGTATCCATTCTCATAGTGCACCATCCCCTCACACCTTTTACTCCAGACCCTTCTCTCTATATCTCCTCCCTTATGTCTTTAGTGCTTTGTTTGTGGGATTCACCTAATGAGTTCGTTGAAACTTCTCTAAGTAGTCATTGCAAGGTCATTGATATACTTACTAAATCACCATGGTTAGACTCTATCTCTCAACAACCACAACCTAGTGACCTAAAGCTTCATCCTCACTACAACAAAACCTTGTGATTAGCATCTCTTTTTGCTTCATTTTATGCTTCTAGACCATCTTTCAATGTATTTCTCTTCATTTTTTGGATGAAATGGTGCAATTTCATGGGTTGGCGCTATTTTAAGCACTTTTTGCATCCTTTTCCTAAATCTGGCTCTAATTCTGGTATAAATTGCGTCAGGTTTTTAACCTTGTGTTGCACCAGATTTTGCACCAGATTTTGTCCCAGGTTTTGTGCCTAGTTTTGTGCCCAGTTTTGCACCTAGTTTGTGCATCTACTCTTGTTGCAATCCCTTTTACGTCCATGTTTTCCTCCACTTTTACACCCATGTTTTCATCCTTTATTACATCCTCTTTTGCATCCACTTCTACACACTTTTTTGCATCCCTTTTTGCATCTCCTCGTGCGCCAAATTTTGCATCAAAGTTTACATTATGTTTTGAGTCTAGTTTTACATATAGTTTTGTTTCACCCACTTCTGCATCCTCTTTTGCATCCATTTTTTTATTCACTTTTGCACCCACATTTTTGTCATTTTTGCATCACATTTTGCATCTATGTTGACGTATTTTTTTGCATCTACAATTGCATCCACTTTTGTCGCATCCCAATTCACACGCATTTTTGTTCCTACTTTTGCACCCACTTTTCCTTCAACTTTTTCATCCAAATTTGCATATTTGTTGCATCTAAGTTTACATTAGTAACTGCATCCACTTTTGCATTAGGTTTTGCGTTGGGTGTCACATCTAGTTTTCGATCTAGTTTTGCATCTACTTTTGGAGCATCCACTTTCACATCCAATTTTTCATCCATAGTTGCATCCACTTTTGCATCTATTTTTACATCATGATTTTCTTCCATGATTGCGTCCTTTTTGCATCCACTTTTGGTGCACCCCATTATGTGCCTACTTTTATTGCATCCATGTTTTCATCCTTTTTGGCGTCCATGTTTTTATCCACTTTGCATCTAGTTTTGTGCCCAGATGTTGAAGATGACAATGAGGATAATGATGATGATATTGATGGTGGTTATGATGATGATGATAATGTTGTTGATAATGAGGAAAACGATGACAATGATGATGATGATGATGATGACGATGATGATAATGACAACGTTGACGATGACTATGATGGAAATTAATTGAATCATGATGATGGTGACAATGACAATGACAATGATAATGAATACAATGAAGATGATGATGTTGATTGTCTTAGTAATTAAAGTTCTTATTTCTCACGCATAGATAGTAGGTATCCTCCATGACCCTTTTCCACTAATCACATATGTTGGGTAGATGATATTTTTTATGCCAAAGGTAATGATGAATAATTATTACAATGTCGATAATCATGATGAAGATGATGATGATGATGACGATGACAAGGACAATGGCGATAGTGATGATATGAATGACGATGATGACATGAATGATGGTGATGATGACTATTGTGATAATCATGATGACGATGACAATGATGATGATGATGATCATCATCATCATCATCATTTCCATAATTTTCATCGTCAGAAACATCATCATTGTCATTGTCATCTAGTTCATCATCGTGATCATTTAAAGCATATGTGATATGGTTAGATCATCATCATCATCATTGTCATTGTCAGAAACATCATCATTGTCATTGTCATCTAGTTCATCATCGTGATCATTTAAAACATATGCGATATGGTTACCATTTAAAGCATGCATAACAAGTGGGATATGGTTACAATTTTAAGCATGCATAACTTATAACTATGATTGAGCACATTTTAATCTTGGAGATTATAGTGAAACTGGGTTTATTTACCTCTACTAACACTTTTTTGTAAGGCTCATCATCATCATCATCATTCACATGCCATTCTCATTGTCATCATCACTGTCATTGCCATCATTAATATTGTCATTTTCACCATCATCATTAGCATATAATCACATCATTTCCAACTTCATCATCATTTCCATCGTCTTCACCATCATTCATCTCATCATCACCGTCATCATCTTCATCATTGTCATTTTCATCACAACAACAACATTGTCATCATCGTCATCATATAATCACATCATTGTGAATTTCATTATCATCAAATCGATTACATTTATTGTGTCCACTTTAGCACCCCAAATCAATTACATTTATATTCTCCTTATTCTAGGTTGTCTAGGTGCAAAACTAGGTGGATTATATCAGGATGACGCTAAAGTGGACACAAATTTTGTCCACTTTAGCATCCCAAGTAAATTACATTTAAATTCTCCTTGTGTTAGATTGTCTAGAAGAAAAACTAGGCACATTAAATAGAGATGTCGCTAAAGTGGAAAAAAGATGAAAACAAAATCAAAATATGAGGTTTCCTTGATTTTGCATCTTAGTTTTCATTTCCTATTGTATACCTAATCAAAAGTATTTCTATTTTCTTTACTCAATTTTTCCAATTTGACCTATACACCCTTGGGGTTTGAAGGAAAGGTCAACATATTGAAATATTCAATGTTGGAACCTTCCCATGCTTCACCCATCGCCCTTGGACTTTCATTCAAATGTATTTTTTTAAGATGAGCATTCACGCCAACTGTTACAATGCTGGAGGAAGTGATGTTCTTCATGCCATGGAATTCTCTTGGGGGGTGTTGGTGATGTATTGGAGAAACAATGAAAGATTGGTAACGATGGATGACACAAGAGAGAGAAATGTAGAGGTGAAGGTAGGGGAAAATCTACAACATATTCTTCCTTCTTCGAGAGCCAGAAGAAGGATCAAGCAGTTTTATGGTTCCATTGCAAGAAGTCGACCATTAGAGGAAATTTCAACTCAAAATGGGTCTTTTAACTCTAATTCAAATTCCATGTCATCATGTGTTAGCCAATGAAATTGCTTTAAATTTGAAATACTGTATAGGTCTTAAACACTTTTTTAATATAAATTTGGGGATAGGTATCATAAAAAAAACTACTTTTTTGCTTATATTTTCGACATATATCCTCGTGTTTTTACTCAAATTTTGATCGGGAGAGCTCGTTGGATATGAGTACCCACTTGGCATACATCATCATCACATTTTTTCAGGTATTTCTTTTTTTGGGGGTATTGGGGTCCGTCAAAAGTATGCCGAGTGGGTACTTGTTGGATGCGGAATTTAATTCCGCATCTAACGAGCTATCCAAATCGAAATTTGAGTAAAAACATGGGGAGATATGTCAAAAATACAAACAAAAAAGTAATTTCTTTCTTTTCTTCCTCCAAAATTAATAAATATTATTTTAACTATTATTTTATTAATTTTTTTAGGAGGCCCATTTTGAATTGAAATTTCATTTAATGATGTCTCAATCATCCTCCCAATCCTTGTTCCTTTGAGAAATCATAAAAGACCAATTGCATCTCTCCGGGCACTGATCACCAGTAATGACTCTGATATACTGTAGTTATTTCCCTCCCAACTACTCTTTATACCAAAACAAAAAGAAACTTGTAACTAATTAGTTAATTTTCAGTAATAACCCTGCCATACATAAACATACAAGTGTTACCTAGACACATTCTTCGTTCACTAAATTATTTTTTTCTTATTGCTTACCGTGAAGAGAAACAGCCATTGCCGCATGTTGTGTTTTACACTCCACGTTATATATATATATATATTACTGTAATTGTAATAGATGTATCATATATCAGAGACAAAAATAAAGTGAACAAGTATTTTCTGTAAGATGTATCATGAGAATTTGTCTAATTATGAATTGAAATATACGAAAATCATTTGTAAGATTTTGAAAAAAAAAATTGTGTCACGTGGAGCTTTATCAAATTTGGGAAGAGTATATTGGTTTCATGTATGCATAACACCATTACCATACCTTCAAAGAATTTATACGAAGTACTCGTTCTCGAAGAGAGTGGAATCAAGAGGCTTCACATATTGATTACAGTTTATACGAAGTACTCATTCGTTGTTTTCTTGATTTTCAATTCGAGTTGGTCTAATGGTTAACAACAATTTTTCTATTAACTAATTCTTATTGACCAGGAGGTTAGGGATTCAAAACCTAAAAAATAAGGCAGTGGTGGTAAGTTTAAATCCAAAAAAATTGGATAGAATTTTAACAGTTAAATTTAAAAACATGTCTCATGACGAAAACAGTTAAATTTGGTTTCGAAAAACAAAAATTAACGAGGAAATTATGAGAATTATGTCTCATAAGGAAATCTTGATTTTCAATTCGAGTTGGTCTAATGGTTAACATCAATTCTTATTAACCAGGAGGTTACAGATTCAAAACCTTAAAAACAAGGTAGAGGTGGTAAGTTTAAAGCAAGTAAAATTGGATAGAATTTTAACAGTTAAATTTAAATCTCTTATTATTTAGGTCAAAGTTTTTCAATTGTGTTAGAATTTTTTAAAATTTAGGTTATATTTATTAAGTGAACTCAGTTGACTCCAAGTACAAGATATCATACACAAACCAATGGCCAAATAGAGAGATTGAATCAATGGTTGGAAGGGTACCTAAGAAACTATGTGGGAGAGAAGCAAAAAGCATGGGCAAAATGGCTACACTTGGGTGAGTTTTGCTACAACACCACTTTTCATATGTCAATAGGCATGTCTCCTTTCAAATCAGTATATGGTTATGATGCACTTACCTTTGTTGAGATGATATTTTGTGATAGTAGAGCTCCAAAATCTAAATATTGGGTGGAAGAGAGCTAAGAAATTTTAAAGCTTTTGAAAGACAATTTGCAGGTTTCCCAAAATTAGCAAAAACAATACGCAGATAGACATAGAGAAGAAAGGCCCTTTCAGGTTAATGATTTAGTATATTTGAGGTTTCAGCCATATAAACAAACATCTCTCGAAAACAATCGAGCAGAAAAGATAAAACCAAGATACTATGGCCCATACAAGGTAGTTCGAAAGATTGGGGAGGTAGCATATGAATTAGAACTTCCTGAAGGGAGTAAAATCCATAATGTATTTCATGTTTCTTGTCTCAAGAAAGCTCTTGGTCAGAAAAATGTCATTTCAGAAATACTTCCCCCTTTGGATGATGAAGGTCAGCTCATACTTGTTCTGGAAAATATTCTGAAGACAAGGGAAAGGAGATTGAGAAGCAGAACTATCAAAGAATACTTAGTACAATGGAAGGATCTACCAAGTGAAGATGCCACATGGGAAGAGGAGAAGATTTTGCAGCATCCAAATCTAAAATTGCTTGAGGAAAAGAAATATTGGGTGGGGAGGACTATAATGTCCTCATTCAAATAATTGCATATCAGGACAATTACATCAATCCTACTAGTTCCCTAGGTTGGATGGATACATTTGGAATTTTAATAAGGGAGCTAATAAATGATGTTCAGACATTAGAATGGAATAAATATTTAATAATGGAGCTGATTAAATAAATACAAGAGAAAATTGAAGTGGAAATGGAGCATGGAGACACATTGAGATTATGGGGCCCACACAAGCTAGAATTTATGTGCCACATGGCATCCTCCTCTTGCAATTTCGAATCCATGGGAAGCCTAATGTTCTTGGATGATTTATAAGGCTAATACACTTGGCCATATGCATCATAGGTCGAATTTGGAAAGAAATGTAACTTACATGGAAGAAGAAGAGTCAAATGGGAGATTCTTGGACAAGGGAAAACAAAATATGTATATAAATATAGAAATCCCTTTCATCAGAGATATGTTAGCCCCAAATTATTGTCAGATTTGATTTATTCCCTTTGTTAGATTTTTATCATTCAAGCTAGTAATATGATCTTAGGATCTTATCTGAGAGAATAACATGCATAGCAATAAACACAAAATACAAGAGACATAAAGAATTTTCCTCGAGGAAACCATAAAGGAGAAAACCCCACAACTTTCTCAGAGATAGACTGAGTACCAATGAAAGTAGTAAAACCCGAAAACATAAATATGATCTCCATAGCTTTTCTCTCACACACACTTGAGAGGGCTTCTCCTCTCTCACTCATGCGCCCCAATGAGTGAGTGTGTGTTTGATAAATAGAGAGGCTCACTCTCTATTTATATTCTTTCGTTCACTTGATATCCACTTCAACATGTCAGCCCCACTTAACAATTACTTACTAGGGCCGACATCTCTATGAGAGTCTAATATCCCTAGTGCCCCACAACTTGTGGGGACTTTTCCCCTCCAATCAAGAAGGAGGGTTAAATTTAACACAATGGTGGGGACCATTGCTCCGACTTACAATAACTCACCTAGGGTCGAATTCTCTAGGATAGTCTAATAACCCTAGGGCCCCACAACTCTGGGGACTTTAACCCTTGACCAATAAGAGGATTACCCACAATGACTTTACATGACTTGTTTACATTATTGAATCTCCCGATAGGAACATCGGGATATGACATGACTCAATTACATTACAGATGCTTCCCAGAATAAACATCGGGGTACAATACATAAAATATACAAGTGAATACATTCTGAAGTTACAATTACATCGACACTCCCTCTTAACTAGGAAGGTATCCTCTCAACACAATTTATCAGCACAAGTCTTCTTCTCTGTATCATCTGGATCATCCTCAAGTCATCTTCGTCTTCAAGTCGTCTTCATTGTCAAGTCATCTTCATCAAGTCTAGATCATCACTTGGTCTTGAGCATCACTAGATCATCACTGGATCATCATCATCATCATTGCTTCCGCTATCTCAATCAAATGGTACTATCTCTTCATTCTTCTCGTCACAGTAAGTTCTACAGAGCCAACCCTTTTTCATGCTGGTTATAGGCATATCCTCCATGTAGGTCTTCTTCAGCACTTATATCTGACCCTAAGTAAAAATGGGCTACCCAACACTTACATCTAACCATGAGAGAAACACATCCAACATACATGTTAGAAAGGCACACCCAGCACGCACATCTGACCATGAGAGGAACCAATCCAGTCATCTATGTCAGAAAGTCCTAGCACTCACATCTGACCATGAGAGGAACCAATCCAACATTCATGTTAGAAAGGCTCTGCACTTACATTCGACCATGCGTGGAACCAATCCAACCTACATGTTGAAAGGGCTCTGCACTTACATCTGCCCATGTGAGGAACCAATCTATCATACATGTCAGAAGGGCTTTGCACTTACATTCAACCATACGAGGAACCAATCCAGCCTACATGTGGAAAGGGATCTCAACCCCAGGTTGAGGATTCTTGGTAACTGACCAGGTGCCTCCATTCTCCCAGAGAATGGCATCGGACCTTATATCTGATCAAGTGGGAACACATCTCTCAATCACATCAGAATGGCCTTGCACTTATATCTGGTCATGTGAGAACACATCCCACAATCAAATCAAAATGGCCCTTAGCCCCAGACTGAGTCACTCCTAGTAACTGACTAGGTACCTCCATTCAGAGAATGGAATTCAACACTTATATCTGAGCATTTAGGAACCAATCCTGCAGTCACATCAAAATGGCTTAGCACTCATATCTGACATGGAAGGAACCAATCCTTTCACCATGACATAATGGCTCAGGCCTTACATCTGACCATGGAAGGAACCAATCCTCTCACCATGTCAGAATGGCTCACGGACTCATCACTTCCCCTTGGAGGGAACCTCGATCTGGAGAACACCAAGCTTCTCCCTGAAGTATTCAAACTTCACTCTAGCTAATGGCTTCGTCAACACATCAGCTATCTGTTTGTCCGTCGCAACATACTGGAGCTTCACTGCTCCTTTTTGCACCATATCCCTGATACAGTGATACTTGATCTCGATATGCTTCGACTTGTCATGGAACACCAGGTTTTCCTACAACTTCACACAACTCTGGTTTTCGCAATATATACAAGTAGCATCTAACTGGAGATCAAATAAATCAGACAATAGGTTCCTTAGCCATACTGCCTCACAACTAGTTGAACAAGCTGTGACATACTCTGATTCAGTTGTACTCAGTGCCACACAGGATTGCTTCCTGCTAAACCAAGAGATCACACCTGATCCCACACTGAAGCAACACCCTAAAGTGCTCTTCCTATTGATGGCACTGCCTGCCCAATCTGAATCAACATAACCCTCTAGGTTAATCTTCTGATTCACCTCATACTTGAGCCCATAATCAACTGTACCCCTCAAGTACCTTAGAATATGCTTTGCAACAATCAAGTGAACATGTCTCGGATCTGTCAGGAACTGGATCAAGGTGTTCACAACAAAGAAAATATCTGGTCTCGTGTTCATCAGGTACATCAAGGACCCAATCATCTAACGATACATTGTAGCATCAACCGCTTCTGATGAAGAATCACTCAATATATTTAGGTTCGATGCCATAGGTGTGGTCATGGCCTTGTAGTCCATCATCCTGAACCTCTACAGGATCTCTACTGCATACTTCTCTTGTCCCAGGGAGATTCTCCCACACCTCCATGCCTAGAAAGTAGTGCATCATATCCAAGTCCTTCATCTCGAACTCGGCAGCAAGTCTCCTTCTTGTAACTTCTGTCAGGAACAATTCATCGACATATAACAGGAGCATCACTGGTCTTCCACCTTCAACCTTGAGGAAAATGTTGGAATCCTCTTTACTCTCAGTAAATCCTAGAGTCACCAGTAAGCTATCCATCCTTTCATACCATGTCAAACCTCAGGATCTTCTATAGTCACTCCCTCTAAAGTGAAGCATCATACTCCCTCTATCTTTATTACTCTATGCACTCTTTTCATGAGAAGCCTCGTGCTACGAATCTTGCCTTGTATCCCACGATGTTTCCATCTCCTGCATGATGGAACTACGAAATTCCCTTCATGTATCGATACTGCATCCTAGACATCATTCTTCTTGAACTGGTCTTCCCTTTCTTCTTGGTTACTTCTTCATAGCTAGAAGGTTCTGCATCAATGATGTCGCTGCATTCGTCATATTATTCTTTATCTGTCATTACTTATTCTTCGGAACAAGTCTCCCCTACTTTTCTTGTAGGTGATTATGTACGCGATCTTTCATACAAGTCAAATGCATTAGTTATATGGTTAGAAACATTTCATAAGGCATATTCATCTCTATAACTCAAATACTTCCTCCATTGAATTAATGAAGTTGCATGTACGTTAAGAAGAATATCCCCATCAAAGTTGTTTTTTTTTGCTCAACAACATTTGTTAAGATTTTATGTTTGGTAGCATATTAAACAAAGCACAGTAGGAAATTTGAACTAGGTCTAGGGCTTGTCTTTCATCATCATAAATATCTGTAACTAGTTGTTGAAATAACTATATGTTAAAGCAATCATTCTCTAGACCTTTATGATATTTTGGGATGGTAGGGTGCTTCCAAATATATATCTTCTACCTTTGTAGTACATCAGGTGTTTTCATACTCCTAATCCAAAGGAAAACATCTTTGTCACAATATTTAATTCTACTTAAACATCTACATGAAACTTATTTAGACCAACACCTTCTTTGGATTTCATGCACAAGTTCATTTTGTTCCAAACTTCGTTCGACAAAGAAATCTTCCCATGACCACATTTCATCATGCTTACACTATTATGACTAGCCATAATCATTTTTTCCTCAAGTTGTAAGTGACTGCTATGTGTTCATAATACAACAGGACTTCAGAGAATAGTCCCTATTGAGGTTATGAGGGCATAACCAAGTCTATTATGACCCTCTTTATTGCATGCAATTTACCCCATGCCAAAAAGAGAGTAGAAGGCATTATATTTCCAATTGTTTATACACTTTATTTTAAAAGAATATGCATCTAAGTGATGAAATTAATATTTAATAAATAAATTACTTATTATATGTTTAATAACACTATAATCTATTACATGTTGCACAACAACATATTTCTTTCCCCTAATTCTTTTAAAGGGTGCTAGCTCAATGGTAGAGTGTCTACATTACAAAACAAAGGTTGGTGGTTCAAATCCAGTGCGCCCTACAATAAATCAATAGAATATATGATAATGTTGTGTATTTTAAGAAAATAATATTTAGTTGGTTTTACTCTGTTAGAATATTTAGACACTTAGGAGTTAGTTAAGATCAACTTGTATAATATATCTGTTAGGTAAAAGTGTGTTTCTTTAGTATGCATTTGTAAATATTCTAATCCGACAGTCATGATATGTTCTAGACAGAGAGTGATCTGACGGTTCAACTTCTCTTAGATCATACCTACCATTGATCCATGGCTTAACACCCGATTGGTCCATGATCTCTATTTAAAGAGCATGGAGGGTCATTGGCTAGTTGATCGATCATGAGAAGCTCATATGTAACTTTCTTTCTTTTGCATAACAAATTGCTCCAAGTAGCTATTTGGCTAAGGCCGTGGACTATTTCTCTCTTGAGGGTTTTAACCACGTGACAAACATCGGTGTGTTGATCTGTGATCTATTTGTGTGAAGTGGTTGCTCAAGGTGTTTGGTCCTTTAGGAGTACCCTGTGTACCCGAACATGGTATCATAGCGTTTATGAAGAGCTGCTTTCAGTTTTGATCAAGATCTTGAACCCGTGTTGCCGAAACTTTGAAAGGGTTTTTGGTTTTGGAATTTTTGTGCATTTATGGCCTATTGGAGTTGTTCCATTGGGTCCAGAGCACCATTTCCATTGGGAAAAAAATTTCATTTCACCGAAAACCGTTTCCTTTTGATCCAAAAACACCCATTTCGACAAATATGAAGGTATAATGTTACAGTGACGGATTTGTTTAAATATTTTTTAAATCTCTCATATTTGATCAATTTTATTATTAGATATTTATTGTTTTTAGTCTCAGATTGTTTCCTTCCCTGGCTGTGTATGCTCTTTACCGTGCACCTTGTGCGATCGCGGCGAATCAGAAATGGAAAGGAAAAGTTTTTTTTTCTTGTCTTCTCGGCTATGTATGCTCTTTGTCGTGCACCTTGTGCGATCACAACAAATCAGAAACAACGAGAAAACTTGAAAACATAGACTTTCCAGGGAAGCTAACCAAGTTTTAACCCCATTATGTGGAAAAAGTTTTTTTGTTTTTGTTTTTCATTTTTTTTGTGATTTGCAAAAGAAAAAAAAAAGCAAACACGGAGAACGAGAGAGAAGAGTTACAAAAAAAAATCCCCCTTCCCCTTTCCATTCTTTTACGTACTTTTAAAACTAGCTCACTTGGTCCAAAGTTGCTTTATTCCTTAATAGATTTTGAGTTCAAGTCTTATTAAGCTACTTTTTAATGTATACAATTTCTATTTTCAAGTTACCTTATTGTAAAAGTGCATCTCACTTGAATAAAATAAAATAAAAAGTTAGTCACTTGAGTCTTTTAATCCATTGCCGCACTATTTAGAGTAACATTATTGCAAAAGTGAACATCACTTATTCTACATAAGTGATTCACTTAAAAGTGACTTTATTATAAAGTGATTGTCAAAGGTTGATCTTGGGAAGATGGGGGTTCTTTTTTTTAGTTGGTCAAGTTAATATCTACCGCGTCATTATTGGGGACATCTTCATCATTTTCTTTGATCAAGCATAACTTATCATCTAGAATCAGTTTTCAGTGCCGTTTTTTTTAAAACTGCATATTTTTTTCGAGCTCTTTGTATCTAGACAGTTAGATTCTATTCTTTCAGTCATTATTTTACAATATAACCGCCCCTTGTGATATTATACTTACAAGTTCTAACTATTTCTCATGGAAATCTCATATGGAGAATGTTTTGTGAAGTAGGGGACTTTTCAAGATAACCTTAGGGAAAGAAATAGAACCCACTGATGGGAAAATAGATGTGATGAAGCTCGTGGATTGATTAGGATGTCAATCTCTGCTGATTTGCGATTCCATATATCTGGAATTGATGAACCTGATCAAGCTTGGGAAAAGTTGGAATCTGTGTTTGGTAAACACAATGAAATCCAGGGTCATCAATTTGAGAATGAGTTGATTTCCTTGAATCCAAATGATTTTTCATGCATTCAAAACTATTTATCTAAGTATAAAACTCTTAGACTCTTATGTGCAGAATGCAAGATTAAGAAAGAAGACAAACAATGTATTTATCATATTCTTTCCAAACTTGGACCTACATACTCTATTTTGTATCTACATTCTACTCCATGAAAGAATCCTTGACTGCAGCTAAATATCAAGAGTCTGGTCTTGAATCCTTTTGTGATTCCTTAATTAGAGAGCATGATAAGCTCATTCATCTTGGAATAATTAACAATGCAGATACATCTGGGAAATCCTTATTGTCCCAACAAAAAGAAAAGTCCAAGCCTCCCAAGAAACAAATTTTTTGCAATAATAAGCCAGACAACAAGGGTCCCAAACCCTCTCAGTCAGCTCCTTCTTTAAAATATGACAAAGGATCCAAGCCAAAAGGAAAGAAGACTGAGCGTCATTGCAATTTTTGTGGGAAAGATAATCATGATGAATCTAAGTGTTTCAAGAAGATGGGAGCCTTGGAAGTAGCAATGAAGAAGCACCACATCAGCCTAAATTCGTCTTCAGAATCTACCTCTCATGGACATGCACTTTGTGCTTCTGGTTACTCTTATACTGCATCTTCTTCTTCTACTTCAATTGAATGGCTCATTGATTCTGGAGCATATTATCATATGGCTAAGGATCAAGCCATCCTTTCTACTATGCATGAATGTAACACCAAACAAATATTTGTTGGTAATGATAGATCTCTGAGTGTTGTAGGATCTGGAATAGTTCCAATAGAAAATGGTCATTTCAGTGATGTACTATGTGTTCCAAAAATTTCTTGCAATTTTTTATCAGTCTATCAAATTACTCATTCAGGTGAAGGTAAAACTGTGACATTTACACCTCACCAAGTTGTAATCAAGGATTTTAAAAATCCTCAAAATGTCATTGCTACTGGAACTGTTGATCTATTACCAAGTTGTACAAATTTAACAACTTTGGGTCATCACCTTTTTTATCAGTTTTTGTTGCTCATAGTGATAACTTGAGAAAACTTTGGCATGATCGATTTGGTCACTTAAATTATTGCTCATTGTAACAACTATGTAAAGACAATATGGTGACTAGTCTTCCAATGGTATCTTGCAAGGATGGTTTTTGTTTCGGTTGTGTACTCAGAAAACATCATCGAGACAGTTTTGACAAACGTGCCCCTTGGCACGCCTTGGTTCCCTTGGAGCTTGTGCATAGTGACTTGTGTGGCCTTCCATCTGCATCATTTTCTGGTTTCAAATATTTCTTAACTTTCATTGATGACTACTCCACAGGCACTTGGGTTTACTTCCTAAAACTTAAGAGCGAAGTATTTAACATGTTCTTGGCCTATAAGGCATTTGTTGAAAAACAATCTGGTCATTAAATTATTAAGTTAGATCTGACAATGGAGGAGAATATGTTAACAACAAGTTCACTACTTTCTACATTGAACAAGGAATCCAACAATAACACACTGTTCCATATACACCACAGGGTGTGTGCAAGAAGTTGAGGGTCTCTTTTGGCGCGTTAGATGCAATACAAAACTGAAAAAACAGACATCCATCAACTTGCATGGATATTTTGAGACACTTACACAATGAATCTTGCGATCAGTAAAAAACAAGAAATATACGAAATTGAATGACCTTTCCAAATATATAATTTTTTTCTATTGAAAATGTTGTTAACTATCTAAAGTTAGATAAATTTTAACAGGCACTTTTTATTTTTGTGACAAATTATAAGGTATATGTTTTTGTGGGTGCAGCGTCTGAGTGTCTAAATGATGGAATAAACTTACGAAAACTGGTATACATATAGAGAACATATAGGACTAGTGCACGACTATTTTTCCAATAATAAAAATAATTTTTTTAATTTTTTTTTAATTATCTAAGAGATCAAACCTTGAAAACGGTATGTCATTTGTGGGTGCAGCGTTTGAATGTATTAATGCAATTATTTGGAAATGGGTTTTTTATAACATGTAGAGATTGGTGTTCTTTAGTGCACCATACAATTTTTTTTTTAAATGGTTGAGAAACGAAAGAGATATGGATGAAACACTACCAGTGTGTTTTTTGAGTTGAGGAGTGATGACAGAAGATAAATAAGAAAAAAATAGAAAAAATTATGTATTCTTGTTAAAATTTACATATTTAGAATCTGCAAAAAAAATATATCTGTTTCTAAAATCTCATAAAAAATGGAGGTGTGCAGCATAATCAGATGAACCGCTAAACACAAGCATATTGAAAATTTGGATATAATGTTGAATTAGCCATGGTTGATCATACTCCAAGGCACAGCCATGTTGAATCCGAAGAAAAGTACAAAGCAGAAACATAGGCATAGGAATTCCACAAAAGCATGGGTGGAGGCTCGGCCTTATCATTTCGAGGGAATAAATTTTTGAATTTAAAGAATATGCGGGTGTGATTTAGCTAAAAAAAATGCGTGCGTGTTTTGTAAAACCAAAAATAGCATTCATCATCATCTTCATCTTCATCTTCTTCATCTTCAACTTCATCATCATCATCATCATCAACATGATCATCATCATCACCATCAACATCATGAACATCATCATCACCATCGTCGTCATCAACATCATCCTCATCATCATCATCATCACCATCAACATCATGAACATCATCATCACCATCGTCGTCATCAACATCATCCTCATCATCATCATCATCACCTTCCTCATCATCTTCATCATCATCATCATCAACATCAACATCATAAACATCATCATCACCATTTTCATCATCATCATCATCATCGTCATCATCATCAACATGATCATCATCTTCATCATCTTCATATTCATCTTCGTCATCATCATCATCATCACCATGATCATTGATCATCGATCATCATCATCAACATCGCCATGTTCATCATCATCATCTTCATCATCTTCATCTTAATCATCATCATCATCGTCATCTTCATCTTCATCTTCATCATCATCACCATCATCATCATCATCAACTTCATCATTATCATCATCATCATCATCATCACCTTCCTCCTCCTCCTCCTCCTCCTCCTCCGCATCATCATCATCACCTTCCTCCTCCTCCTCCTCCTCATCATCATCATCATCACCATCGCCATCATCATCATCATCATCCTCATCCTCATCATCATTATCATCATCCTCATCCTCATCATCATCATCACCTTCATCATCACCATCATCATCATCATCATCATCAACATGATCATCATCATCACCATCAGCATCATGAACATCATCATCACCATCGTCGTCATCATCATCATGAACATCATCGTCATCACCATCGTCGTCATCATCATCATCATCATCATCATCCTCATCATCACCTTCCTCATCATCAACATCATCATCAACATCGCCATGATCATCATTATCATCTTCATCATGTTCATCTTCATCATCATCATCATCATCATGTTCATCTTCATCATCATCGTCATCATCATCTTCATCTTCATCATCAACATCAACATCATCAACATCATCATCATCAACATTATCACCATCGTCGTCATTGTCATCATCATCATCATCATCATCATCACCTTCATCATCCTTATCATCATCATCACCATCAACATCATGAACATCCTCCTCCTCCTCCTCCTCCTCCTCCTCATCATCATCTTCATCATCTTCATCATCATCATCTTCATCATCATCATCACCTTCATCATCACCATCGTCATCATCATCATCATCATCACCTTCATCATCATCATCATCATCATCATCACCATTTCCATCATTGCCATCATCATCATCAACATCAACATCATGAATATCATCATCATCATCCTCATCATCATCCTCATCATCATCACCATCAACATCATGAACATCATCATCATCATCATCATCATCATCATCCTCATCATCATCACCATCACCATCATGAACATCATCATCATTCATCACCATCATCCTCATAATCATCATCACCATCAACATAATGAACACCATCCTCATCATCCTCATCATCATCATCATCACCATCATCAACATGATCATCATAATCACCATCAACATCATGAACATCATCATCATCATCCTCATCATCATCCTCACCATCAACATCATGAACATCATCATTCATCATCATCATCATCATCCTCATCCTCATCATCACCATCAACATCATGAACATCATCATCATCATGCTCATCATCATCCTCATCCTCATCATCATCATCACCTTCATCATCATCAACATGATCATCATCATCACCATCAACATCGTGAACATCATCATCATCATCACCATCATCACCATCAACATCATCAACATCATCATCATCATCCTCATCATCATCCTCACCGTCAACATCATCAACATCATCATCATCACCATCAACATCATCAACATCATCATCATCATCCTCATCATCACCATCAACATCATCAACATCATCCTCATCATCATCCTCACCATCAACATCATGAACATCATCATCATTCATCATCATCATCCTCATCATCATCCTCACCATCAACATCATGAACATCATCATCATCATCCTCATCATCATCATCACCATCAACATCATGAACATCATCATCATCATCATCATCATCATCAACAACATGATCATCATCATCACCATCAACATCGTGAACATCATCATCATCATCCTCATCATCATCACCATCAACATAATCAACATCATCATCCTCATCCTCATCATCAACATCATGAACATCATCATCATCCTCATCATCATCATCACCATCAACATCATGAACATCATCATCCTCATCCTCATCATCATCCTCATCCTCATCCTCATCCTCATCCTCATCCTCCTCATCATCATCATCATCATCACCTTCCTCATCATCATCCTCATCATCATCACGATCAACATCATGAACATCATCCCCCTCCTCCTCCTCATCATCATCATCAACATCATGAACATCATCATCATCATCCTCATCATCATCATCACCATCAACATCATGAACATCATCATC
>LPNX010176719.1:28892-47165 GCA_001517045.1 Pseudotsuga menziesii
CAAAATCCTGTTTGGATGGAACTTGCTCCAACTGTGATGGAATGGCATTATTGAGCCAATGTATGCACGACAATGGAGACAATGAATTTGGTATTATGGTTACAGACATGAAAAGTTTCAAATATATCAGCTATGAAATAGTCCCAGGGAAAGAAAGCAAAAAAATACAATTGGTGACATCTCAGGTACATGCATTTATCTATAAAATTATGTTTGAATAGTTGCATTTCATTCCTTACGTACAAAAAAACTTGATATTGAGATCATTTTGTGTCAACAGGTACAAGTTAGTGTCTTCATCAAGGAATTTATTGAAATGACATGTCAATATGTTCAGCATGTCCACTTGGCACGATGGCAGGATGAGAAGTTTAGAATATGCAGAGATAAATTTCCTCGTGGTACTATACTTTCAGTTGTTGATTTTGCAGAGAAATACACTCTGCAACCTCAAAATGAGATCCAAAGTCAGTATTATCACTCTGAGCAGGTTTCCTTGATGGTGCATATCACATATAGGCATGGCCCAAATAGCAGTGAAGAGCAAAGAGAAATTCTAAAGGAATATCAATTCTACATAAGTGATGATAGGTGCCATGACTTCCACTATGTACGTCATTGCTTCATCATGTTCTATGATCATTTGAAGGGCAGGAACATACAGATGGATCGACACTAGATTTGGTCTGATGGATGTGCTGATCAGTTCAAAAATGCATGCATATTTCAATGGTTGTGTTCATTGCATAAAAACTGCAAAGTTCCACATATGTGGAACTATTTTGAGATTGGGCATGGTAAAGGAGAGCATGATGGAGCCGGAGCATGTGTGAAAATAGCCCTATGAAGAGAGGAATTGAAATTATCTACAATATCTACTATTCGAAATTCTCAATCTATAGTTAGGTGGTGCACGTCAGTATTGGGAGAGGAATCAGCTATGCGAGTAGAATCCACAAGAAAGAGACATGTGGAGAGATTTTTTTGGGAGGTGGTAGACATAGATCGTTCACATGCATGGGAATGCAAGACTGTTCCCGGGACTCGTGGCTTTCATTCGGTTTGAAGCTCTAATAACCCAGTAGTTAAAATTTGGACCAGAAAACTATCTTGTTTTTGCCTGCCTTGTTGTGATGGTGACTGGGATGTGTGTGAATCATTGGATTGGGTTGATGGATGGGATCGCATATCACTTCCACTTGATCAACATGCAATTGTTGAGTTAACTCCATTGGAAGAAGACCAATCGTCTATTTCTATAGATTTTGATCATATATCAGACCTTGTACAACCTGGTATGATGCATTTCCTTAACATTTTTTTGTAAAATTTACGTAGTCTTGAAACTCACATTAATGGCCTTGTATCACACGAAAAATATTTGATCATATACCTACAATCATACTATGCAGGACACATATACGCAGTGGTTGCCTCAAAAGATAGTGAATGGGGTGGTGATTACTGGTTGACACGTTGTATAGAGGGAAAGCAAACCCTCATTATGTCCATGACTGATGATGAAAACAACCACTTCCCCATCTAGTCTATGGTTGTTAAAGGTGAATATCTTACACATGACAACAATGCAAGAAAAAAGGGTGGATATGTTTACAGGGATTACAAACTAGGTGCAAGTGTGTATCACTTTACCAACTTAATCATTGGTACAAACCTCCAGGTATGAACAATGCCTAGTCGGAATTCATCGAAGGTACGCTACTTCTTACCGGATACGGAGCACGAGAGACTAATGGAGACCATCATTATAAGAGATGATCCGGAGGGCTTGGTCGTATGATAATAGGTGGGATCTAGCATGATGAGGTATGTATCATTATTGAAATTTTCCCATGTATGTTTCTTATGAATATGTCAATTTTGTGTTCTTGTACGCTACTTCTTACCGGATACATAGCATGAGAGACTAATGGAGACCATCATTATAAGAGATGATCCAGAGGCCTTGGTTGTATAATATTAGGTGGGATCTAGCATGATGAGGTATGTACATCATAATTTTAATTTTCCCATGTATGCTTCTTATGAATATGTCAATTTTGTGTTCTTGTATGCTACTTCTTACCAGATACATAGCACGAGAGACTAATGGAGACCATCATTATAAGAGATGATCCGGAGGCCTTGGTTGTATCATATTAGGTGGGATCTAGCATAATGAGGTATGTATCATAATTTTAATTTTCCCATGTATGTCAAGTTAATGTTGTTTATAAATATGCCAAAAATTCTCTTGTATGTCAAGTCAATGAACATGCCAAATTTTACGTATGATCAATAAACCATATATATCAATATTGTCAATGTTTTCAGCCGATATATACAACTAGGATGATGGAAACAAGATGCCAAAATGATAACCCTACCTAGGAAACCCTAACCCTAACCCTAATCTTATCTTACTGTCACAACTCAATTTAGAATCACTCTAATGTCAAACTCAACTTTTTCAAATCCGGTGGACTTATGCTTCAAATCATGTTGATTCACGAAGTTGACTTTAGTGTGCATGTACTGAGATCATTGAAACCTTTAAATATAATAGTTTTTTCATATGTTATTTCTGTAATTAAAATAAACATTTCAAGAAATACTAATATAAGATGTTATTGCTTAGGAAATCATACTTATAGATGAAGCATTTTTTTCACTTGTTAAGAGTTTTTGTTCAAATACTCAGCCTTCATTCTTTAGATTTCATTTTTTATTCCAAAAATCAATTCAAACTTTTTGCACTATTCTATGATGATGGCATTTGATTTTTATTATGGACAAAATTATATATATACCATAAATACTATGGTTCATCGATGCCATGATGTCTTGTATCATTTATGTAAAATATCTTGCAATGCTTGTAGTTGCACAATGAAAAGATTTAACATCAAAAACAATATTAGACTATTGATACACATTATATATATTTCATATGAAAATGCATTGCGCATAGTCCTTAGTTTAATTATGGTCATTATTCATGTTTGTATATTGAAAATATTAATGTGTTTCAATCAAGTAAACACTTTTACACCATACATTTGAAATCCCACTTGGCATTTGTGTTTGCAAGTATATGATACCTAGTACGTTGTTATGATGCAAGTGCAAAGTAACATCAAAATGTGATATACCTTGGGTATTTATTAGTTGGTTTCAATGCAATACATTGTATTATGGTTTAAATTTGGTGATCTACATCCCATATTGCCTCCTAACAAATCTTTTTCCTATAGACACATGATTATGATTGGAATGTTTTCTGGATTTTCAAGAATGGGAGTGAATGTCATGCAATATTGAATTATAATGATGAAAACATAATTGGGATTTAATGGACACATTTAATATTACATGAACCTAATTTATTTGATGTGATCCGTTGATTTGTATCATTTTGGTTTTCTAAAAAGGCTAGAGTTCAATGTAAGCAATTTATTATTGTAATTAAATACTAAATTATAATATGTAATAATCAGTTCTATGCACTTTTCAAGTGTTCCCACATAACACATGCCTAAACATGCTTGCACGAACCACCGGAAGCCCTTTTTTATGCACGGTTTCCATTCTATGCCCCAGGTAGGGATTCGACAGGTGTCCCTGAAAGCCTGTAGGAGGTGGGATTCAACGTGCCACAGAATCATGATCGTTGCTCAAATCGACGAACCATCGACTCCGTTGGATTTAGGACATCGGGATAGTGCTAGGGTGGCCCTCTAATCTGGTTCCATGGAGAAGAGACCATTATTTTGGTCAATTTTAGAAACTAGGGTTTTGCTCAATAAGTGAATGTGAAATTTTTGCACATGGGGGTCAAATTCGCATATTGCTCGACCGTGAAGGTGTGGCTAGCGTTCCCACATAAAAAATGCCTAAAAAATCTTGTACAACCCACCGGAAGCCCTTTTTTATACATGGTTTCCATTCTATGCCCTGGGTAGGGATTCAACAGGTGTTCCTGAAAGCCTGTAGGAGGTGGGATTCAACATGCCACAGAATCATGACCGTTGCTTGGATTGATGAACCGTTGGCTCCGTTGGATTCAGGACACCAGGATAGTGCTAGGGTGGCCCTCTAATCTGGTTCCATGGAGAAGAGACCATTATTTTGGTCAATTTTGGAAACTAGGGTTTTGCTCAGTATGTGAATGTGAAATTTTTGCACATGGGGGTCAAATTCGCATATTGCTTGACCGTGAAGGTGTGGCTAGCGTTCCCACATAGAACATGCCTAAACACACTTTCATGACCCACATGAAGCCATTTTTGATACATGGTTTCCATTCTATGCCTCGGGTAGAGATTCAACAGGTGTCCCTGAAAGCCTGTAGGAGGTGGGATTCAACATGCCACAAAATCATGACCGTTGCTTGGATCGACGAACCGTTGGCTCCATTGGATTCAGGACATCGAGATAGTGCTAGGGTGGCCCTCTAATTTGCTTCCATGGAGAAGAGACCATTATTTTGGTCAATTTTGGAAACTAGGGTTTTGCTTAGTAAGTGAATGTGAAATTTTTGCACATGGGGGTCAAATTCGCATATTGATCAACTGTGAAGGTGTGGCTAGTGTTCCCACATAACACATGACTAAACACGCTTGTACGACCCACCAAAAGCCCTTTTTGATACACGGTTTCCATTCTATGCCCCGGGTAGGGATTCAACAGGTGTTCCTGAAAGCCTGTAGGAGGTGGGATTCAACGTGCCACAGAATCATGACCGTTGCTTGGATAGACGAACCGTTGGCTCCATTGGATTCAGGACATCGGGATAGTTCTAGGGTGACCCTCTAATCTAGTTCCATGGAGAAGAGACCATTATTTTGGTCAATTTTGGAAACTAGGGTTTTGCTTAGTATGTGAATGTGAAATTTTTGCACATGGGGGTCAAATTCGCATATTGCTCGACCATGAAGGTGTGGCTAGCGTTCCCACATAACACATGCCTAAATACACTTGCGTGACCCACTGGAAGCCCTTTTTGATACACAGTTTCTATTCTATGCCCCGGGTATGGATTCAACAAGTGTCCCTAAAAGCCTGTAGGAGGTGGGATTCAACATGCCACAGAATCATGACCATTGCTCGGATCAATGAACCGTTGGCTCCATTGGATTCAAGACATCGGGTTAGTGCTAGGGTGGCCCTCTAATCTAGTTCCATGAAGAAGAGACCATTATTTTGGTCAATTTTGGAAACTAGGGTTTTGCTCAGTAAGTGAATGTGAAAGTTTTGCACATAGGGGTCAAATTTGCATATTAATCGACCGTGAAGGTGTGGCTAGAGTTCCCACATAATACATGCCTAAACAATCTTGCACGAAGCACCGGAAGTCCTTTTTGATGCACGGTTTCCATTCTATGCCCTGGGTAGGGATTCAACAGGTGTCCCTAAAAGTCTGGAGGAGGTGGGATTCAACGTGCCATAGAATCATGACCGTTGCTCAGATTGACAAAACTTCAGCTCTGTTGGATTTTAGACATCGAGATAGTGCTAGGGTGGCCCTCTAATCTAATTCCATGGAGAAGAGACCATTATTTTGGTCAATTTTGGAAACTAGGGTTTTGCTCAGTAAGTGAATGTCTAATTTCTGCACATATGGGTCGGTTTTGCAAATTCCTTGACTGTGAACATGTGGCTAGAGTTCCCACATGGAACCTACCTGAACACGCTTGCATGACCCACTGAAATCCCTTTTTGATGCACAGTTTCCACTCTATGCCTCAGTTAGGGATTCAACGGGTGTCCCTAAAAGCATGTGGGAGGTGGGATTCAATGTTCCATAGATTGATGACCGTTTCTCGGATCGATGAAACGTTAGCTCCGTTGGATTCAGTACATCGCGATAGTGCTAGAGTGGCCCTCTACTCTGGGTCCATGGACAAGGGATCATTTTTTTTTGTCAATTTTGGAAACTAGGGTTTTGCTCAGTAAGTGAATGTGAAATTTTTGCACATAAAGGTCAGCTTGAAGGTGATTGTAGATCTTCCCCTCATATAAGAGATGTGAGCGTTTGTATGATGAAATGCAGAAGGAGACAATGCCATTAAGTCAGTAACCATGTAATGGAGCATGTTTATGTTTAGAAACAAGTGGCCATTCTATTATGCCATTATTACAAAATATATATATCTTCACACTACGAATGCTTCGAAAATGCCATGTACATTAATCACAATAACTTTCATCTCTTTCAAAGTTGTTACTCGAGGCCATTCATCAAATGCCATGTACATTAACAAAATGATAAAATAATGTGTAGGACATACATAATGTGCAGGATATAGTCATAACTGTTATTTTGAATCAACCTTATAATACTCGAATACTTTTAGGTTTGATGTGTATCCCATGTACTCGTTAGATGAAAGACATCATGCCAAAAAATAATTTTATTTATGTAGACAACACTGGTGCATCATTTAAGTGTGTCAACTGCATGCATCATGTAAACGTTTGTTAGGTTGTTATGTGGGTAAGGTGATTTTGTATTCCACCAAGTTGGATCAGTTGCTTAGCTATGCTGGGTGCTTAAATGTGTATTAGACCTATGTTCCATAGTTTTGAATACAATTTGACATTGTTAATATAACATTGTATATGCAATTGGATCGTGGTAAAAAACAATTAAAATGTACATTTTTGTCATTACGTAATTTATTGTAATTGTGCATTGTTCTCAAATTTATAACTGATATCTCCATACAATCATAAAATCTATAAAAAATTGGGAACATTACACATAGAAACATTCTTCGCCACACATGTATAATCACACTTAAAAGACTGAACCATGAATATCTCAAGAGCCTTGATACGAAATATTTGTTATACCATTAAAGTTATAATACAAAAATATAAGGCCTGGATCTATGGCCTGTCAATGTACATGTATCAAAAACATATTTGATGTACATGTGCAAACAAAAGTACATCTTTCCTGGACCGCACCCCTATACTCTAACTCTGGACTGTACATAAAAATACATATTTGTCCTGGACTAACACATCAAAATTCTAACTTTCTCTTGTTTTTCCCGGACCCTAATGCTCTTTGGCTCTGTCTACGACCACTGTGCATCTCTGGCGACTGCAAATCAATGACAATATTTCTTAATCAGGTAACTAAACTAGTACTGTCCATCAATAACAAAGTTTGAAAATTTAAATTATGACTCAATTGTAAATAAAACAAAGACTCACTGCATCCGTCGGGGGTATAGGTGCCTGTGGTGTCAAGGGTGTAGGTGCCTCTGCTGTACTCGACCTTGCAGCGAGCCTCATTGCCATGCTTCTCTGCGAATAAAAAAAATATGTCAATTATCTCAAGAATTATCAACATGTACATGAATGAGAAAGTACTAATCAATTATGTAAAAAATGAACATCTCATTGAAAAAACTATTTCTAGGGGATGAGGCCGGTGCGCTCCAGTAGTAAGAGGAGCCGTAGGTTAAACATCAACCTCAGTTGCGTGCACTAATGGACCAGGGTGTGGCTACATTCACCAAATGATTAAATAGTTAGACACCGTGCATGTCTAGAAACAATACAAATGAAATTTACAATTACAAATATTCAAGTAGATGTACCTTAGTGTGACTTATCCCTATTGTAGATGCGGCATTGACAGGGGCATCAAAAATCCCACTAAGGTCTGGCACGGATGACTCTACACCCTGATGCTGTAAACATGCGAAAACAACATTAAGAAAAACCACTTGTGAAGTGAATACATAGCTAACCAACAACTGCCATTGGAAGTGTGTACATTACCGTGGGATGAGTAGGTTGATCCTCATGCACACCCACTCTGTTCAAGGAAGAGGAACCTCGTCTGGTGTAAACAACCCCCTTATATATGTTTGGACTACGGGGAGATCCATACCAAAGAGGCGATGCAGGGATCTACGATGACGTCTGCATTCATAAAGTGTTACCATAGTTAGACATGGATTTGAATGGATGGAATAATATGTACTGAAAAAATAACATGTTGTAATATACTTACCCCTTCCTAGGACATATCTCCACCATGGGAGTGACCACTTCCATCAATTTCTTTCCCCTCTTCAGATGCCTCTAGCATCTGCAAGTTTAAAAATTATATTTACATTAGCGTTCTATAAAGGAGTGTACAGTAAGAAATTTAAATAATTCGAACAAGATTCAATCATAACCCATGTACTTACATTCTTCAAGTAGTCATAAATTCCACCTTGGAATATGTCGTTGATATCAATGTCTTCAGCATCACGTTCTAAGTGGGGTTCCTGCAACTTCAAAAATTGTAAATACTAGACATTTTAATAAATTAATCAACACTAACACATGCATTAACAAAATTATACATGTAATAAAAAAATGACAAGTGTTTAAATATTACCTCAATTGTGGTTCTCTAGGTCTTGGGTACAACCACACCGAGTGCAGTACCACCCCCGTGAGAGGCATCAATCTCCTGCAAGAGTAAATATTGCATATATATTACAAATATTTTAATATGTTAGATATAGTATGGAACAATTAAAAATTGAGTTCAATAACAGAGTTTTTAAACAAAGTCCTTACCTAACCACCAGTCATCATACTGGTACCATGTCTTGGTCCAGGACCATAACAGGGTCCCCCACACGATATACAGACGTGCGGCTCGCTCTGAGGCACATGGGATGTGGGTCTATCCCCACCAACAGATGTCCCTCCACCACTAGAAGCTGGTGGTTGTACACCAGCAGAGGAAGAGGGCGCTCTCTGGTCAATAGTGGCCGTGTGTGGAGAGACCATCTCAGCTAGAGTAAAAAATGCATCCTGTGTCTGGGCAACCATGTCATGTGCAGGAGGGATGTCTACCCTCGGTAGCTGGGCACGGGGTGCAGGTATCTGTGGATTGGCGCCTCTATGCCTAGCATGGGGTCGGTGTTGGGGCATTCCCCTACCAACTCCCTGGAAGCCCAACATGTCAAAATAGTTGACATGTTTCCCCATCACAAACTCTGCATACAATTTTCGAAGGAAGTACATCGGTACTTCCCTATTGTTGTGAGGGGGAATGTCAAAAACCATGTACCACCTATCCATCCAGTTGTCTCTGATGGGTGGAAAAGTGAACCACTCAATAGAAATATGTGGCCTACTGATCTCCAGGATGTTATCCGTCCCAGGCAGTCTAAACAATGAATAGATGGCTTGTTTTGTTATTTTTAGCTTTTTTACCTCATTGTAACTCAACCCATCAGCATATTGTTGCCTTTTTCTCTCCCTATAAGATGCAATGCTATACAACGCATCATTCAATCTTGCGATCGTATCAACAATAGATAACAATGAATCTAACATGGAGCGGCGGCTTCGCCCCTCCAAGCTGAACCAATCTCTCTCAAATGGCCAATGAACCTCAGTATCTCCGTATTGTTATGATCCATAGTAGCCACTGCAATCATAAATACAAATAAAATATCATTAGAAATATAAACACATGATATAATGACATATCTAAGAATTGAAAACTGTATAACTATTGACATATAAACTAAATCTATCATGTAAATTTAAATATTGATCTTGAATTTTACAGTAAAGAATAGGTGGCATAATGTGTTGTTGATGAATAAAATACCAGTATAGGCAATGATTTTGTTAGATATGTAATTATTTGTTGTAGTGTGATGTTTTTTGGAATCCAAGGGCTATTTAGCAGAACTTTATGGATTTTATGGTTGCAAGGGTTCCACTGGATTAAATATCATGTATGATCTAGTATGTGATTGGCATGTTTAATCAAATACATCAACCTACCTATGTATCTTCACGTACATAGAGTCTATTGTTGAACTTTGTTGTCTTGACCTTAACCAAAAAGTACCCTTCGTTCAAGATGAAATATTTGTTAAAAGCATGGGAAGCTGAACTATACCTTATTTTGACACTTGGATTGGGAAGTTTCATCAAAACTATAAGGTGTTTATTGATGTTCTTGGAAGAGCAACTTCGAGAAGTTTCATCAAAATTATAAGGTGTTTATTTGTGGATTTTGGTATGGATTCACAAGGATCCTTGTGAATATGCATATGGAAATAGTGATTTAATGAACTTTATTACGATGAGAATGACACTTATTCTTAATATAGATACCATTAGAGATAATATCATTTGGATTAGGATGTTAGTTTTACTATCTTTAATTAAAGGGGGGTATTGTTTAATAATAATTTTAGTTAATTGAATTGGGAAACTAATATTTAAATGAAAAGGGCTGTAATTAGGGATAATTAATGAGATTGGTAGTTATTTCATGTTTTAATTATTGTTCATGAGGGGAATTGTAATATGGATGAGACTAGTAGTTAGTCTCTATTCTAGTTATGGATCACGTTGTTAGAGTGTTAGTCTATTCATAAGATATTTATTGTTCATGAGAGCGGTTATTGTTGAATGAAGTTGGTAATCAATTTCTAAGCCATTTATTAATAATGAAGACTATTATCATTTTGATGAGGGTGATATTCAATGGCTAATAATGGTAGCTATTGTTAATGAGGGTGACTATATTTCTATGAGGAAGGCAAGGTAATTCCTTTAGATGAGGTCACTTGTCAATTCCTACATCAATAATTGTTATCATAGATACAATGGGATGGTTTGGATCATATCACAACCAACTATATAAAATACACAACTTAAAGACTCAACATTAGAATGTACAAAATGTCAAAAAAAAAAAAACATGACAAGGAAAAAATCCCAATATATTCATTTGTTTTTTGAGTTAATTAGGGTTTTGGTTTCCATTGGGCATGGGAATTTTGTTAAATAATCAAAATTATTTCATTTTTATCATTAAATTGAGGAATTGGTTTCAATTGGCCAATTAAATTGGGGTTCTTGTTTCCATTGGCCAATTCCATTGGGTTTTTGTTTCAATTGGCCATAATTTAATTTAATATGGTTTAATTTTTCAATCTAGGCAAATCAATTGATGAAGAAAATGAAAAAAACATAAAAAGAAATGAAGAAAATACCTCACAAAGGGAAGGTTTATCCAAAGGTGGAGATGGAGGGCTCAAGCACACCCAAAATTGCGTTTGCACAGTCGAGAGTTGGTCCTCATTCGTCCAATAGTCGCGCGGTTATGAGAAAAAGACGTCCTCGGCCAATTTATAAAAAAAAAACAGGCTTTCGAAATCGCGCCTCCATTTTAGTGAAGGAAATCGCGCATGCGATTCTCTTCACTAAAATGGAGGCGCAATTTGTCTTACTATCCTAGTTGGCATGCCTATTGCCAGCCTTGGGACTAGGCTTGGAAGGTTCGGTGTTGCTTGGGATGATTTTTTTTTTGGATCAAGAGTGATTGACTTCACTCCACCATTGCATCTAAAAGGTCCCTCAACTTCTTGCACACACCCCACAACAAAATGGTGTAGCTGAACGAAAGAACCACACTTTAAAAGAAATGACTAATTGGATGATCCAATCTAAGGGACCAAGTCTTCAATATCGGGATGAGGCCATAAATTGTGCAAATTACATAGTTAATCACACACCCACTAAAGTTTTACAAGGTATAACATTGGAAGAAGCATGGAGTAAAATTAAACCAGATGTAAGTCACTTTCGTGTGTTTGGTTGTGAAGCATGGACTCACATTCCAGATGAAAAACAAAAAGCATTGCAGCCTAAAAGTAAAAAGGGCATATTTGTTGGATATTCTGAAGATGTAAAAGGTTAAATACTTCTTCAGCCCCATTCACATGATATAATCATTAGAAGAGATGTTAAATTTGATGAAAATCTCTTGGCTTGCAAGCCTAACTTGGCTGGTGTGCCATCTTTGGCCTACAATCCTGATTCGATGATTGTGCCTTCTTCTTCTTCTTCTTCCAACTTCCTTGAAAGGTTTCCAACTCCAGTTCTGATGATGACAGTGACGATGAAAATCCACCTCCGCCTGCTCATGTTCCTCCAATTGCACCAGCACCAATGCTTCCTCGATGGGTCCGTTCAACATGTGAAGTAGCTAGTGATATTTTCGGTGATCCTAGAGATCAATGTCGAACACGTTCTCAGTTTCAGCGATCCTATTCTCTTTTGGCTCAAGTTTTCGAAAATCATGATCCAGAATCTTTTGCAAAAGCTTCAGGAAATTCAGATTGGGACGCAGCTATGGATGAAGAATATCGTTCCTTAATGGCGAACGATACTTGGGATCTTGTTCCTCTTCCAAAAGGAAGAAAACTTGTCAGATGTAAATGGGTCTACAAAACTGAGTATGCATCAGATGGAAGTGTTGAAAGACTTAAGGCAAGGTTAGTTGCCAAAGGTTTTTCCCAAGTTGAAGGGATTGACTACAATGAAATGTTTGCTCCTGTCACAAAAATGAATTCCATCCACCTTGTTCTTTCCCTTGCCACCTTACATAACTGGGAAGTCCATCAAATGGATATCAGGTCTGCCTTTTTACATGGTAATTTACAGGAGGAAATTTACATGGAACAACCTCCTGGATATGTTCAGGATAACTCTAACCTTGTCTGTCTCCTTAAGTAATCCTTATATGGCCTTAAGCAAGCTCCTAGAGCTTGGTATGCCAAAATGGATAGCTTTCTCCTTGACACTGGTTTTTCTAGATGCCATTCTGACCCCAATGTCTATACCAAGAAAGTAGGAAACCATCTCATCATACTTGTTCTTTTATGTTGATGATCTTATCCTTACTCGTAGTGACCCTAAACTTATAACCCATGTGAAATCCAGTCTTAAGCAAAATTTTGAAATGTCAAACTTAGAACATTTGCATTATTTTCTTGGTCTCCAAGTCTTGTAAACCAAAGAAGGAATCTTTATTTCCTAGTCTAAGTATGCTTGTGACCTTCTTCGTCGCTTCCACATGGAATATTGTAAACCAGACCCTTCTCCCTTCCAGTCTGGAGTCAAACTTTCTGCCAGTTGTACTTCCCTTGAAGTAGATGCCACCTTGTATCGTCAGGTTGTTGGTACTCTTTTATACTTGACTCATTCCCATCCTGACCTTTCCTTTGTCGTTGGTCGTGTTACCCGTTATATGCAAACTCCTGATGAAAGTCACTGGAAAGCAACAAAAAAATACTTCGATATATCCAAGGTACAATTCAGTTTGGGATTCATGACAGTACAGGGGGGAAACCTTTGTTGGTCGATTTCGCTGATTCAGATTGGGACGACGATCCTATTGATTGAAAGTCTTCTGCAGGTTATGTTTTCAGTCTAGGATCTGAACCTGTCACTTGGGCTTGTAAGAAAAAACAAGCTCTTGCTCTTTCTTCAGCAGAAGCAGAATATCGAGCCGCAGTTAATGCCAGTCAGAAAGCTTTATGGCTTTGATAGATCCTTTCAGAGTTTGGATTCGAGCAACAGCAGCCTACTCCACTTTGTTGCGACAATCAAAGTGCCATCAAGCTTGCCAAAGATCCAGTTCTACATCAGTGCAACAAACACACTGAGCTACACATGCACTTCATCAAAAATCTTGTTCATGATCGTGTTATTGAAGTACTCTATTACCCTACAGATGATCAAGTTGCAAACATCTTCACCAAGTCTCTTATAGAAGCGAAGTTTTCTAAACTTCGGTCTATGTTAGGAGTTCAGGAATGTGTCCTTAAGGGGGGATAGGCTCTAATTCCTCTTTCCTTCTCCTAATAGTGTCACTTTTGTAAATCCTTCAATCCTATCCCAAGTTGTTCTTAAGAGGGGGATGTTAGGATATTTAGACACTTAGGAGTTAGTTAAGATCAACTTGTGTAATATATTCATTAGGTAAAAGTGTGTTTCTTTAATATGCATTAGTATGCATTTGTAAATATTCTAATCCGACGGTCACGATATGTTCTAGACATAGAGTGATCGGACGGTTCAACTTCTCTTAGATCATACCTACCATTGATCTGTGGCTTAACACCCGATTGGTCCATGATCTCTATTTAAAGAGCATGGAGGGTCCTTGGCTAGTTGATCGATTATGAAAGGCTCATATGTAACTTTCTTTCTTTTGTATAACAAATTGTTCCAAGTAGATATTTGGCTGGGGCCGTGGACTGTTTCCTTCTCGAGGGTTTTAACAACGTGACAAAGATCGGTGTATTGATCTGTGATCTATTTGTGTGAAGCGGTTTCTCAAGGTGTTTGGTCCTTTGAGAGTACTCTGTGTACCCGAACATACTCAAATGATTAAATATTTTTTTATACATTGTTTTATACATTGTCTTTAGAAAGACAAAAATGATTGTTTTACCAAAGACAAATAATTGCATTTTGTATGGTATCTAGAAAGACAATATAAAAGTTTTAGGTTTTTTTTGTTTCAATTTAAGACAATATATGGCCATTTATAAAGACAACATAGTCTATAATTGATGTATTCTATATTGTGTAATACAATACTTTAAGACACCAGCTTAAAAACAATATTTAAAACAATACACAATATTAATATTTATATCTATATATATTTGTTTTGGACTTATATTTTATATTTTATTATTATGTAATTACAAACCGCATCTATGGTCAAAAGCGCATTATTTATATCTATATATATTTGTTTTGGACTTATATTTTATATTTTATTATTATGTAATTACAAACCGCATCTATGGTCAAAAGCGCATGGAATGCAATGCTAGACAAATTGGCTATTAAAATAAAGCTAAAAGGAAGTTGTAATCCACATGCACAAGAGAATTGGCCAAATATAATACATAGTTTTCTAGTTGAAATTCCGAAATTCCGAGACGTGTGGCTCAAGAAATCAAGAAACCATCCCCGACCCTTTGGCCCTACGGGAAATACATAGTTTTCTAATTGAAATTAAATTACGAGTCGTGGAGCGCAAGAAACCAGCCCGGACTCTAAACTTGCAAAACTACATACATAAAGAATACAATTCAAAATTTCTATGAAGGCAGTAAGAATGATCACAGGAACACCTGTGAGTGAGTGAGGGAGATGAGAATTTAGTGGTGGCTTCGCTGCATATTAAGAAGAGAATAATATGGATTGCCTTCTCCTTTACTCATCAGATACGAATGAGTTCCCTGCTCAATGACAGTTCCATCTTGAATCACGGCGATGGAATCTGCATTTTGAATGGTAGTCAGTCGATGAGCGATCACAATACTCGTTCTACCCACCATGATTCTGTCCAGCGCTTCTTGAACGATCTTCTCGGATTGGCTGTCCAATGCGCTGGTTGCCTCGTCCAGGAGTAATATGCTCGGATTCTTTATGATCGCCCTCGCTATCGCAATCCGCTGCTTTTGCCCTCCCGATAGTTGTACTCCTCTGTCTCCGCAATTTGTTTCGTACCCCTCCTCCAAAGAGCTGCACAATACGAAATCCAGCTTAATTTCACTAGTGCCCTGATTCAATCTGTCCTACTTTAATGCAGAAACTATCTGTTTCAAATTCTCAATTGCAGCTAATTAATGAATTGAACGAACAATCCGTTTCAAATGCAGTACTATTTACCTGATGAAGTCGTGAGCGTTGGCAGCCTTTGCAGCTTCGATCATCTCCACCTCAGTTGCATTCTCTTTTCCATATAGAATGTTGTCTCGAATGCTTCCTGCAAAAAGAGTGGGCTCCTGACCTACCAGAGCTATGTGCTTTCTCAGACTTTTCACATTGAACTTCCTGATGTCACTGCCATTGATTCTCACTGATCCCTTTAGTGGGTCGTAGAATCTTTCAATTAATCCAATGATGGTCGATTTTCCTGATCCGCTTTGTCCTACCAGAGCCATGCTTTTGCCTGCTTTAATCCTTAAGCTGAAGTTCTTCAAGATAATAACATCTGGACGAGCTGGGTAAGCGAAGTCTACGTGTCTCACGTCCACGTTTCCATCTATACTATCCGTTTTCTCCCCCCTCTCATCGTCTGGGTTTATGCGGCTCTCTCTGTCCAGGATCCCAAATACAGATTTGACTGCATCAGAGCCTTTAGCTATGTCGTTGCTCATACTTCCTGCGTCTGCTATCACTTTTCCCGTGGTCATGAGAATAAAGAAAACTTGGAAAAAAGATTTGAAGGTGAGTTCTCCTTTCGAAACAAGCTGTGCTCCATACCAAAAGTCCAGAGTCGTATTGGCTACAATGATAAATTGTGATACTCCGAGAGCAATTCCTGCAATCAAAGATTGTTTGTCACTCTCTGTGCGAGGACCTTCTTGAGACTCTTGGAAGAGACGGAGAATCTTCTCCTGTGAAGAGAAGGCACTAATAGTACGATGGTTAGAGACAGCCTCTGCTGCGAGTTGACTGCCTTGATCTTGAGCTTTGAGGGCCTTTTGAGACATGGCCTCCAGGAGAACCTTTTTTGTGTAGAAACATAAAACTACGGCGGGTTGCGCTGCGATTATTACAAGTGCAAGACGCCATGCTATAATCAAACCCATCGTACATGATACTATCACAGCGGCCAAAGTTTGTACAAGTAATGATATACGATCTCCGACCAGAGATCTCACCTGTAATACGAATAACATATTCAAAACATTAGAAAATTGTAACAGAATTCACAACTCTATTAGACATATTAAACTTTCAGGTCATATACTTGCCGCATTAGCCTCTGTTGCAAGTCTGGAGCAAACAGCTCCACTAGAATTCTCCTCCTTATCGAACCACCCAATCTCGAATGTAAGGATATTGGACAGCATCCTCTCTCGAACCCTTTTAGTGAGATATTCCCCCATAGCTGCAAAGTTGTAATGCTCCAAAACACTTACCAAGAAGGAGAATAGTCCCAACCCCAAAAAAATGGAGGAGTAAATTTTGGTTTTGGATTTGATTTGGTCGTGGTCGTGGTGGAAATATACAGATATAACTGACCCAAGGAAAAAGGCATAAACAGGTTGAACTACTCCAAATCCTAAGGCTCCTGAACAGCCCAATAGAGCATTCTTCCATTCAGGAGCATTTAAAAGAAACAATCGACGGAATGAAGGGGCGGAAGGAAGCTTATCTTCATCTACCAGCCCTACATGGACTGATACGGAAGCGTTCGAACTCGATCTACTGTATATGCTCGAACTCCTTGCGCTCAAAAACTGCCCCCCTATATTGGGGCCTTCGAATCTCTTATCTGACTTATCTGCCGCGGCCTGTTGTAGTTGCACCAAAGTAGCGTATGCTCCGTTGGGCTTATAAATCAGATCTTCATGTGCACCTGTTTCGATCACATGACCATCTTGAACTACCGTAATCATGTCCGCGTTGCGGATTGTGGAGAGGCGATGAGCGACTATAATAGTTGTGCGTCCAAGTGAAGCTTGGTCTAAAGCATCTTGAACGATCTTCTCCGACTCTGCATCTAGAGCACTTGTGGCCTCGTCCAGAAGAAGTAGACGAGGATCTTTCAACATAGCTCTTGCAATAGCTATACGTTGCTTTTGCCCTCCCGACATCTGAACTCCGCGCTCGCCCACCTGTATTCCCCATCAAATGAAAGGAAAACTCAAATCGACTGCATATGATCTAGAGACCGAGGTTGAGGAAAAAGTTAAAGCGCCTTACCTGTGTGTCATATCCATCTGGTAGTTGACTGATGAAGTTGTGAGCATTGGAAGACTTGGCGGCAGCAATAACCTGATCCATGCTGGCTCCCTCCTTTCCGAACAAGATGTTCTCCTTGATCGATGTTGCAAAGAGTGCAGGTTCTTGACTTACTAATCCAATTTGTGAGCGCAACCATTTCAATTGAAGCGCTTTAGTGTTCACTCCATCAAGCAGTATCTCTCCAGAAAGGGGATCATAGAACCTCTCTATCAACGCCACAGCAGTAGACTTGCCTGACCCGCTTCCGCCCACCAACGCAACGGTCTTGCTTGCCGGAATGGTTAGACAGAACTTGTGAAATATCTTGGACTCTGGTCGAGATGGATATGCAAACTCAACATTTCTAAATTCAACTTCACCACTGACCTTCTGCAATATTTCTCCTTTTGGATCTTCGGAATCAATTATCGGTTCTCTGTCAATCATCTCAAAGATGCGTTTACCAGCAAGTTGTGCTTCTGAAATATATCTGAGGTTTGGAATCGCAGTCGCTAGACCTCTGCAAATACATCATTGAATCCAGAAATTATGATTGAACTTCCCAAAATGGTGTAAATTTTCCTTTCTTTCTAGGATGAATTATAGAAATAATTGAGAACTAGAGAAATGAATAGGGAGAAAGCTTACAAGCCACCCATAAGTAAGCAACTTGAAGTCACA
>LPNX010176719.1:47455-79988 GCA_001517045.1 Pseudotsuga menziesii
TACCCCGGGAATTATCAGCAAGCTCACGAAAGGAAATGACGCTAATGCCAGTCTCCATGTCAAGTAGAATGCCACAAAATAACTACCCAAGAAAAATGAAGTATTCATGATGAAGTTGGGTAGCTGTGTATGGACAAACTCCCAAGAGAATTAACATTAGAATTCGAAAATCTACTGAAGAGTCCGAACACTGATAAATTATACGAGAGACCAGAGTAATATTTAAGATCATCATACCTTTTCAGCTAAAACGTCCTGTATAATGAGAGTGTCCTTCGTAACGCTGGTAACCACTTCTGATGTGGTGGTCCCTTGGGTGTCGAAGAATCCCTCGTCCTGCCTCAATACCGCTTTCAAATATTTTATACGCATCTGGGATGCCTGCCTTTCGCCGGTCCTCGCCCAACAGAACGCCTCTGATCAAGCAAAGCAATTGTCATAAATAAGATCCATGGTGATCTATGGAGTAAACAGTCAAAATTACAAGAACGAGAAAAAGGTCATACCCACCTAGAAACCCAGCAATAAACGCACCGATTGAAAAATACACCAATTTTAAAGTATACTGCACAATCAACCAAACACCCAGACATTCATGATCAAATCATACGAGAGATCATGGGTTTTAAACCAAGTTTCATTGTCTATTAAAGGAAATGAAATTGTTGTTACTTTGTTGATAGTATGATGGAAATGATTTCCAGTGGATGCAGGTCCAAAATTTCCTATTGTATCTATCATACTGCTTAATACAAGCAACAGCATAGGCAGGGTGATTCCATCTACAATTGTTCCCACAGTGCCGAATGCCATAAGCCACAGATCAAATGAATCCGCATACTTAAAAAGCTTCCAAATTGACACATTTCCATCATTTCCATCATTCCGAATAGCGCCCGTGCTGTCGATCTTGCTTTTCACACGATCATGCGGTTGAGGCAAATCTGCTATCCGGGTCTGCAGCTTTTCTCCATCTCGTTCTTCCAAATCTGGTATCCGGGTCTGCAGCTTTTCTCCATCTCGTTCTTCCAAATCTGGTATCCGTTTCTGCATCTTTTCTCCATCTCGTTCTTCCAGACTTGACATCTCTGTTAGTTCCATCGCCATATTCGGCAGGTGAAGGAAGAAAACAGGACGTCTTCACCCTTGTGGGTCTTTCACGTATTTATTTATAATGATAATCATCATCCAGAAACCTCCCACCGTCTTCCCTTTCGTATTCCACTATCAAAGCACGTAAAATATTAATAAAATCATGTCTCATTAGGAAATCTTGATTTTCAGTTCGAGTTGGTCTAACTAATTCTCTAGCAATTTTCCTATTAACTAATTCTTATTAACCAGGAGGTTAGGGATTCAAATCCTAAAAAAATAAGGTAAAGGTGGTAAGTTTAAAGCCAGAAAAATTGGATAGAATTTTAACGGTTAAATTTAAAACTCTTATTATTTAGGTTAAAAGTTTTTCAATTGTGTTAGAATTTGCTAAAATCTAGGTTAGAGTTATCAAGTCTTTTTAGTAAATTTATAAAAATGTTTAATTGATTTTCATCATCAAAATTACCAAAATAATGTTAAATTTTTATTTAACAAAATAAAAATAAAAACAAATTCGTAAAAAAAAGTTATGTTTTGTCTAAATTTTTAATGTTTTCAATTTCAAATACCATCTAATTTGGTTTTTAAAAACAAAAATAAACCAGGAAATCTTGATTTTCAGTTCGAGATGGTCTAATGGTTAACAACAATTCTTATTAACCAGGAGGTGACGGATTCAAAACCTTAAAAATAAGGTAGAGGTGCTAAGTTTAAAGCCAGAAAAAATGGAGAGAATTTTAACAGTTAAATTTAAAATTTTTATTATTTAGGTCAAAGTTTTTTAATTGTGTTAGAATTTTCTAAAATTTATGTTATATTTATTAAGTTTTTAGAAATTCAAAACCTAAGAAAAATAAGGTAGAGGTGCTAAGTTTAAAGCCGGAAAAAATGGAGAGAATTTTAACAGTTAAATATAAAACTTTTATTATTTAGGTCAAAGTTTTTCAATTTTGTCAGAATTTTCTAAAATTTATGTTTATTAAGTTTTTTATAAATTTAGTGCTTTAAAGATTCATTAAAATCATTGTTAAATTTTTATTTTACAAAATAAAAATAAAAATAAGAAAAATGCTATATACTGTCCAATTTTTTTTATATCCTCAATCTCAAAATACCAAATTAGTATTTGGCTTCTAAAACAAAAATAAATAAAATAAAATAATTACATAATGGAATGGTTTCCAAATTAGTATTTACCTTCTAAAAACAAAAATAAATAAAATAAAAAATTACATAGTGAAATGATTTTTTTTAATTGTATAATTTGTATTTATTCACAACGACCATACTTTCATCGTTGATATTTTATGATAAGATATGAATGCACGTTGTTATAACAATGGTAACGAGTGACATTTTATGATAAGATATGAATCCACGTTGTTATAACAATGACAACGAGTGAGTAACGCAAAGCGTGCAGCCGCGCTCTAAAGTCTCCACCTTGCATTTTCAACTGATTATTTTGGGTCAAATTAATGTTTATTATACATATTATTATTTTTTAAATAAAGATTCATAATACAAATAATATATATTTTCAATGTTTATTATGCATAAATTATTATTTTTTAAGTAAAGATTTATAATATAAATAATATATATTTTTAATGTTTTTAAAATATCCCACATTGAGATCTTAGTTAAGGTTTTGAAATACGCTACATTGAAATTTTAGTTAAAGCTTTTATATTTTATGTTGGTATAATTTGAATATAAATATGAATATAATTTATTAATGAAAAATAGATAACTTTAAAATATAGTTGTAAACATTAATATAAATGTTATTATTAAAATTATTATTTAAAAAAAAAATATAATATAAGTATATGAGAGAAAACTTTTAGTTATCATCTATAACAAAATAGAAAATATTTATTATTAATTACATAACATTGATTTTGTAATATTTAAATAATTAAAATTTGTGTTTTAAATAAATTTTCAATGATCTATTTTATCTTCATATGAGAGGAATTTCAAAATGTTCCAAATTTGCATATAACCTAATTTCAAAATGTTCCAAATTTGCATATAACCTAATTATAGTACTATGGTATATTCTATGTTTGTAACATTAGTAAAGGTTGGTATATTATATATTCTATGTTATCTCCTTCGTTTGCATGTATTGCATTTGTTGTGAGAACTCTATATTGATTGGTATTTTTAGTAACGCTTTTCGTCAAGTATATATAAATTGGCATTTTTAGTATAATATTTATCGTCAAGGAATCAAATATACAAAGCCTTTTTGTCCTATGCGTAAGGATGCAATATTAAATGTCATTATTAGTCTTTACCATAATAGGTACTGTTAATATTTTTTTCACCGTTTATAATTGGCTTGAAATAACAATTTTTTTTAAAGAATCAAATACACAAAGGGTTTTTTTTTTAACTATCAACAGTTTTCCCGTCTTTTTCTTACACCAATTAGGAAGTTTTCCCTCTTACTTGACGTCATATGAAAGTAAGGTGCAATTTCAACCCATCTGTGCTATGCGCAAATGATCCACATTTTATCTTGAAATTTCATAATTTTCCAATTTTTGGTATTTTGTCATTCCGTGAATGATTTTTGAGTCAATTAAAAGTGAAATGAGTTTTAGGTTTGGCAATAAATGAAAGAGGGTGTGTGGCACCATTTAGAAGAGGCCTCCAAAATTTCCATTAAACCCATGTCAACCCCATTAAACCATGATGGAAGACCGCCAATGTTTACATATAAGCAATTAAAGAAACATATTAATGAGGAGGGACATTTTTTTAGGAAGGTTGAAAAAAAGGGATAAAACAGGGAAAGAAAAGAAAGAAGCCTAGTTGAGGCTTAGTTGAGGCTTATAGAAGACTAGAAACGAGACAAGAAAAAAGGAGCAACATAAAAGATGAAGATAGGGAAGCAAGAAAAAAGGAGCAACATAAAAGATGAAGATAGGGAAGCCAAGAATGGCAACGATGAAGAGCAAGAAACAAAGGGAAGGAGAACCTTTGTAATTTTGATTGGTAATATCCTCAATAATGTAATACCCTGCCTAAGATTCAGACCAGGAGGGTTACTTTTAAATTTTGTTTAAAATCTTATGGTTAAAGCTCTCAAGCTTGTAAATGAGGTTTGTGAATTCTGAATATTGAGCAAGTCCATTGAGGCCTATGTAATATATAAAATTATGAGTTAATATTAATCAAATGAATTTTTGTGTATGATTGAATTGTTGGTGTGTTAGTGAGGTTGCGCATTTTGATTGTTGCATTTTTGTAGTGTTTATCCATTACATCTTACATTGGCTGCATCATTTGGAAAATTCAAGTATCCATTCTGATAGTGCACCATCCCCTCACACCTTATACTCCAGACCCTTCTCTCTATATCTCCTCCCTTATGTCTTTAGTGCTTTGTTTGTGGGCTTCACCTAATGAGTTCGTTGAAACTTCTCTAAGTAGTCATTGCAAGGTCATTGATATACTTACTAAATCACCATGGTTAGACTCTATCTCTCAACAACCACAACCTAGTGACCTAAAGCTTCATCCTCAGTACAACAAAACCTTCTGATTAGCATCTCTTTTTGCTTCATTTTATGCGTCTAGACCATCTTTCAATCTATTTTTCTTCATTTTTTGGATAAAATGGCGCAATTTCACAGGTTGGCGCTATTTTAAGCACTTTTTGCGTCCTTTTCCTAAATTTGGCTTTAATTCTGGTGTAAATTACGTCAGGTTTTTTAACCTTGTGTTGCACCAGTTTTTGCGCCATATTTTGTGCCAGGTTTTGTGCCCAGTTTTGCACCTAGTTTGTGCATCTACTCTTGTTCCAACCCCTTTTACGTCTATGTTTTCCTCCACTTTTACACCCATGTTTTCATCCACTTTTTCATCCTTTATTACATCCTCTTTTGCATCCACTTCTATACATTTTTTTGCATCCCTTTTTGCATCTCCTCGTGCGCCAAATTTTACATCAAAGTTTACATTATGTTTTGGGTCTAGTTTTGCATCTAGTTTTGTTTCACCCACTTCTGCATCCACTTTTGCATCAATTTTTTCATTCATTTTTGCACCCACATTTTTGTCATTTTTGCATCACATTTTGCATCCATGTTGACGTATTTTTTTGCATCTACAATTGCATCCACTTTTGTCGTGTCCCAATTCACACGCATTTTTGTGCCTACTTTTACACCCACTTTTCCTTCAACTTTTGCATCCAAATTTGCATCTTTTTTGCATCCAAGTTTACATTAGTTACTGCATCCCTTTATGCATCCACTTTTGCATTAGGTTTGCGTTGGGTGTCACATCTAGTTTTCGATCTAGTTTTGCATCAAGTTTTGGAGCATCCACTTTCACATCCAATTTTTCATCCATAGTTGCATCCACTTTTGCGTCTATTTTTACATCATGATTTTCTTCCATCATTGCGTCCTTTTTGCATCCACTTTTGGTGCACCCCATTATGTGCCTACTTTTATTGCATCCATGTTTTCATCCTTTTTGGCATCCATGTTTTTATCCACTTTGCATCTAGTTTTGTGCCAAGATGTTGAAGATGACAATGAGGATAATGATGATGATATTGACGGTGGCTATAATGATGATGATAATGTTGTTGATAATGAGGAAAACGATGACAATGATGATGATGATGATAATGATGACGATGATGATAATGACAACGTTGACGATGACTATGATGGAAATTAATTGAATCATGATGATGGTGACGATGACAATGACAATGATGATGAATACAATGAGGATGATGATGTTGATTGTCTCAAAAATTAAAGTTCTTATTTCTCATGCATAGATCGTATGTGTCCTCCAGTGGTCCTCCATGACCCTTTTCCACTAATCACATCTTTTGGGTAGATGATATTTCTTATGTCAAAGGTAATGATGAATAATTATTACAATGTCGATAATCATGATGAAAATGATGATGATGATGATGATGACAAGGACAATGGCGATAGTGATGATATGAATGACGATGATGACATGAATGATGATTATGATGATGATGACTATTGTGATAATCATGATGACGATGACAATGATGATGATGATCATCATCATCATCATCATCATTTCCATAATTTTCATCGTAAAAAACATCATCATTATCATTGTCATCTAGTTCATCATCATGATCATTTAAAGCATATGCGCTATGGTTACCATTTAAAGCATGCATAACAAGTGGGATATGGTTACAATTTTAAGCATGCATAACTTATAACTATGATTGAGCACATTTTAATCTTGGAGATTATAGTGAAACTAGGTTTATTTACCTCTACTAACACTTTTTTGCAAGGCTCATCATCATCATCATCATTCATGCCATTCTCATTGTCATTGTCACTGTCATTATCATCATTACTATTGTCATTGTCACCATCATCATTATCATATAATCACATCATTGCCAACTTCATCGTCATTTCCATCATCTTCACCATCATTATCTTTATCGTCATTCATCTCATCGTCACCGTCATCATCTTCATCATTGTCATTTTCATCACAACAACAACATTGTCATCATCATCATCATATAATCACATCATTGTGAATTTCATTATCATCAAATCGATTACATTTATTGTGTCCACTTTAGCACCCCAAATCAATTACATTTATATTCTCCTTATGCTAGGTTGTCTAGGTGCAAAACTAGGTGGATTATATCGGGATGATGCTAAAGTGGACACAAATTTTGTCCACTTTAGCATCCCAAGTAAATTACATTTAAATTCTCTTTGTGTTAAAGATTGTCTAGAAGCAAAATTAGGCACATTAAATAGAGATGTCGCTAAAGTGGAAAAAAGATGAAAACAAAATCAAAATATGAGGTTTCCTTGATTTATCATCTTAGTTTTCATTTCCTATTGTATACCTAATCAAAAGTATTTCTATTTTCTTTACTCAATTTTTCCAATTTGACCTATACACCCTTGGGGTTTGAAGGAAAGGTCAACATATTGAAATATTCAATGTTGGAACCTTCCCATGCTTCACCCATCACCCTTGGACTTTCATTCAAATGTATTTTTTTAAGATGAGCATTCACGCCAACTATTACAACGCTGGAGGAAGTGATGTTCTTCATGCCATGGAATTCTCTTGGGGGATGTTGGGGATGTATTGGAGAAACAATGAAAGATTGGTAACGATGGACGCTACAAGACACAAGAGAGAGAAATGTAGAGGTGAAGGTAGGGGAAAATCTACAACATATTCTTCCTGCTTCGAGAGCCAGAAGAAGGATCAAGCAGTTTTATGGTTCCATTGCAAGAAGTCGACCATTAGAGGAAATTTCAACTCAAAATGGGCCTTTTAACTCTAATTCAAATTCCATGTCATCATGTGTTAGCCAATGAAATTGCTTAAAATATGAAATACCGTATAGGTCTTAAACACTTTTTTAATATAAATTTGGGGATAGGTATCATAAAAAAAACTACTTTTTTGTTTGTATTTTCGACATATATCCTTGTGTTTTTACTCAAATTTCGATCGAGAGAGCTCGTTGGATACATAATTAAATTCCGCATCCAATGAGTACGCACTCGGCATACATCATCATCACATTGTTTAGGTATTTCTTGTTTTGGGGGTATTGGGGTCCGTCAAAAGTACACCGAGTGGGTATTTGTTGGATGTGGAATTTAATTATGCATCCAACGACCTATCTAGATCGAAATTTGAGTAAAAACATGGAAAGATATGTCGAAAATACAAACAAAAAAGTAGTTTCTTTTTTTCTTTCTCCAAAATTAATAAATATTATTTTAACTGTTATTTTATTAATTTTTTTAGGAGACCCATTTTAAATTGAAATTTCCTCTAATGATGTCTCAATCATCCTCCCAATCCTTGTTCCTTTGAAAAATCATAAAAAAAACAAATCATAAAAGACCAATTGATGGACTGATCGCCGGTTTCGACTCTGATATACTGTAGTTATGTCCCTCCCAACTACTCTTTATACCAAAACAAAAAGAAACTTGTAACTAATTAGTTAATTTTCAGTAAGAACCCTGCCAATACATAAACATACAAGTGTTACCTAGACGCGTTCTTCGTTCACTAAATTATGTTTTTTCTTATTGCTTACCTTGAAGAGAAACAGCCATTGCCTTGTTGTGTTTTACACTCCACGTTATATATATATTTATTTTAATGTAATAGATGTATACCTAATCTTAAGATATATTAGAGACAAAAATAAAGTGAACAAATATTTTCTGTAAGATGTATCATGAGAATTTGTCTAATTATGAATTGAAATATACGAAAATCATTTGTAAGATTTTGAATAAGGTAGAGGTGGTAAGTTTAAAGCCAGAAAAATTGGATAACCTAAAGAATAAGGTAGAGGTGGTAAGTTTAAAGCCAGAAAAATTGGATAGAATTTTAACAGTTAAATTTAAAAACATGTTTCATGACGAAAACAGTTAAATTTGGTTTCGAAAAACAAAAATTAACGAGGAAATTATGAGAATCATGTCTCATAAGGAAATCTTGATTTTCAGTTCGAGTTGGTCAATTTTTATTAACCAAGAGGTTACGGATTCAAAACCTAAAAAATAAGGTAGAGGTGCTAAGTTTAAAGCCAGTAAAATTGGATAGAATTTTAACAGTTAAATTTAAATCTCTTATTATTTAGGTCAAAGTTTTTCAATTGTGTTAGTTTTTTTTAAATTTAGGTTATATTTATTAAGTTTTTTTTATATTTTAGTGCTTTAAAGATTTATAAAAAGACTTAATTCATTTCTATCATTAAAATCACCAAAAGTGATGTTAAATTTTTATTTTACAAAATAAAAATAAAAACAAATTCATAAAAAAAACTTTATACTGTCCAAATTTTTTTAATGTCCTCAATCTCAAATGCCAAATTAGTATTTGGCTTCTAGAAACAAAAATAAATAAAATAATTACATTATGAAATGATTTCCATATTAATATTTGGCTTCTATAAACAAAAACGAATAAAATAAATTAATTAAAAAGCCAAATGAATTCTTTTTAATTGTTAATTTGTATTTATTCACAACGACCAGACTTTTATAGTTGATATTTTATGATAAGATATGAATGCACGTTGTTATAACAATGGTAACGAGTGATATTTTATGATAAGATATGAATCCACGTTGTTATAACAATGACAACGAGTGAGTAACGCAAAGCGTGCAGCCGCCCTCGAAAGTCTCCACCTTGCATTTTCCGCTGATTATTTTGGGTTAAATTAATGTTTATTATACATATTATTATTTTTTAAATCAGCATAGATATATCTTAAACCTGGATCTAGAAAGCATTGAAAGAGATTTAATTTCTTTAGGTGTAAGTTATTTTAATCTTAACTTCTTAAATATTCATAAAAAATTGCAGCTCAAACATTTTGATCCCTTTAATATTTGGTTTGGTATATCCTGGGTTAACATGTATCTTTTAACTACTTTGCATTTAGTTTTATTATTGTGTTTTTATTATTTGATAAATTAGGCGACATGGATTGAGTGGACACTATATAAATATATGAATTCACAATATAATTTTTTTTTTTTTTTTTTAATGTCGGTTAACATAATATTTTTTTATGTTAAAGTGACAAGATTGAGAGGTGCTCTGGTTGCAATAAAAATTCATAATATAAATAATATATATTTTCAATGTTTATTATACATAAATTATTATGTTTTAAGTAAAGATTCATAATATAAATAATATATATTTTTAATGTTTTTAAAACATCCTACCTTGAGATCTTAGTTTTAAGGTTTTGAAATATGCTACAATGAAATTTTAGTTAAAGTTTTTATATTTTATGTTGGTATAAATTGAATATAAATATGAATATAATTTATTAATGAAAAATAGATAACTTTAAAATATGGTTGTAAATATTATTATAAATCTTATTATTAAAATTATTATTTCAGAAAACCATAATATAAGTGTAGTAAAGAAAACTTTTAGTTATTAATAATTATCTATAACAAAATAAAAAATATTTATCATTAATTAAATAACATTGATTTTGTAATATTTAAATAATTAAAATTTGTATTTTAAATAATTTTTCAATGATGTATTTTATAGACATATGAGATGAATTTCAAAATGTTCCCAATTTACATATAACCTAATTATGCTACTGATTATAGTACTATGGTATATTCTATTTTTGTAACATTAGTAAAGGTTGGTATATTATATATTCTATGTTATCTCCTTCGTTTGCATGTGGAACCCGAGATTCTCGCATATGTTGCATTTATTAAACATGCTATTACTAATCATTGAGTGTATGGTATGTATTGTGATCGTCAAAGATCAATTGCATTTGTTGTGAGAACTCTATATTGATTGGTAATATCCTCAACAATGTAATACCATTCAGACAAGGAGGGTTACTTTTAAATTTTGTTTAAAATCTTATGGTTATAGCTCTCAAGGTTGTAAATGAGGTTTGTGAATTCTGAATATCGAGCAAGTCCATTGAGGCCTATGTAATATATAAAATTATGAGTTAATATTAATAAAATGAATGGATAATTTTAATAGTTTCTTTTGTGTATGATTGAATTGTTGGTGTGTTAGTGAGGCTGCGCATTTTGATTGTTGCATTCTTGTAGTGTTTATCCATTACATTTTACATTAGCTGCATCATTTGGAAAATTCAAGTATCCATTCTCATAGTGCACCATCCCCTCACACCTTTTACTTTAGACCCTTCTCTCTATATCTCCTCCCTTATGTCTTTAGTGCTTTGTTTGTGGGCTTCACCTAATGAGTTCGTTGAAACTTCTCTAAGCAGTCATTGCAAGCCTATTGATATACTTACTAAATCACCATGGTTAGACTCTATCTCTCAACAACCACAACCTAGTGACCTAAAGCTTCCTCCTCACTACAACAAAACCTTGTGACTAGCATATCTTTTTGCTTCCTTTTATGCGTCTAGACCATCTTTCAATGTATTTTTCTTCATTTTTTGGATAGAATGGCGTAGTTTCATGGGTTGGTGCTATTTTAAGCACTTTTTGCGTCCTTTTCCTAAATCTGACTCTAATTCTGGTGTAAATTGCGTCAAGTTTTTAACCTTGTGTTGCAAGAGTTTTTGCACCATATTTTGTGCCTAGTTTTGTGCCCAGTTTTGCATCTAGTTTGTGCATCTACTGTTGTTGCGATCCCTTTTACGTCCATGTTTTCCTCCACTTTTACACCCATGTTTTCATCCACTTTTTCATCATTTATTACATCCTCTTTTGCATCCACTTCTACGCATTTTTTTGCATCCCTTTTTGCATCTCCTCGTGCACCAAATTTTGCATCAAAGTTTACATTATGTTTTGAGTCTATTTTTGCATCTAGTTTTGTTTCACCCACTTCTGCATCCACTTTTGCATCAATTTTTTCATTCACTTTTGCACCCACATTTTGTCATTTTTTGCATCACATTTTGCATCCATGTTGACGTATTTTTTTGCATCTACAATTACATCCACTTTTGTCGCGTCCCAATTCACACCCATTTTTGTGCCTACTTTTGCACCCACTTTTTCTTCAACTTTTGCATCCAAATTTGCATCTTTTTTGCATCCAAGTTTACATTAGTTACTGCATCCCTTTATGCATCCACTTTTGCATCGGGTTTTGCGTTGGGTGTCACATCTTGTTTTCAATCTAGTTTTGCATATACTTTTGGAGCATCCAATTTCACATCCAATTTTTCATCCATAGTTGCATCCACTTTTGCATCTATTTTTACATCATGATTTTCTTCCATCATTGTGTCCTTTTTGCATCCACTTTTGGTGCACCCCATTATGTGCCTACTTTTATTGCATCCATGTTTTCATCCTTTTTGGCGTCCATGTTTTTATCCACTTTGCATCTAGTTTTGTGCCCAGATGTTGAAGATGACAATGAGGATAACGATGATGATATTGCTGGTGGCTATGATGATGATGATGATAATGTTGATAATGAGAAAACGATGACAATGATGATGATGATGACAATTGTGATGATGATGATGACGATGATGATAATGACGACGTTGATGATGATTATGATGGAAATTAATTGAATCATGATGATGGTGACGATGATAATGACAATTATGATGAATACAATGAGGATGATGATGTTGATTGTCTTAAAAGTTAAATTTCTTATTTCTCATGCATAGATTGTATGTGTCCTTCATGACCCTTTTCCACTAATCACAACTTTTGGGTAGATGATATTTCTTATGCCAAAGGTAATGATGAATAATTATTACAATGTCGATAATCATGATGAAGATGATGATGATGATGATGATGACAAGGACAACAACGATAGTGATGATATGAATGACGATTATGACGATGATGACATGAATGATGATTATGATGATGATGATGATGACTATTGTGATAATCATGATGACGATGACAATGATGATGATCATCATAATCATCATTTCCATAATTTTCATCGTCAGAAACATCATCGTTGTCATTGCCATCTAGTTCATCATCGTGATCATTTAAAGCATATGCAATATGGTTACCATTTAAAGAATGCATAACAAGTGGGATATGGTTACAATTTTAAGCATGCATAACTTATAACTATGATTGAGCACATTTTAATCTTGGAGATTATAGTGAAACTAGGTTTATTTACCTCTACTAAGACTTTTTTGTAAGGCTCATCATCATCATCATCATTCATGCCATTCTCATTGTCATCGTCACTGTCATTGTCATCATTACTATTGTCATTGTCACCATCATCATTATCATATAATCACATCATTGCCAACTTCATCGTCATTTCCATCGTCTTCACCATCATTATCTTTATCATCATTCATCTCATCATCATCGTCATCATCTTCATCATTGTCATTTTCATCACAACAACAAAATTGTCATCATCATCATCATATAATCACATCATTGTGAATTTTATTATCATCAAATCGATTACATTTATTGTGTCCACTTTAGCACCCCAAATCAATTACATTTATATTCTCCTTATTCTAGGTTGTCTAGGTGCAAAACTAGGTGGATTATATCGGGATGATGCTAAAGTGGACACAAATTTTGTCCACTTTAGCAACCCAAGTAAATTACATTTAAATTCTCCTTGTGTTAGATTGTCTAGAAGCAAAACTAGGCACATTAAATAGAGATGTTGCTAAAGTGGAAAAAAGATGATTTGATGATGAAAGATGAAAACAAAATCAAAATATGAGGTTTCCTTGATTTTGCATCTTAGTTTTCATTTCCTATTGTATACCTAATCAAAAGTATTTCGATTTTCTTTACTCAATTTTTCCAATTTGACCTATACACCCTTGGGGTTTGAAGGAAAGGTCAACATATTGAAATATTCAATGTTGGAACATTCCCATGCTTCACTCATCGCCCTTGGGCTTTCATTAAAATGTATTTTTTTAAGATGAGCATTCACGCCAACTGTTACGACGCTGGAGTAAGTGATGTTCTTCATGCCATGGAATTCCCTTGGGGGATGTTGGGGATGTATTGGAGAAACAACGAAAGATTGGTAACGATGGACGCTACAAGACACAAGAGAGAGAAATGGAGAGGTGAAGGTAGGGGAAAATATACAACATATTCTTCCTGCTTCGAGAGCCAGAAGAAGGATCAAGCAGTTGTATGGTTCCATTGCAAGAAGTCGGCCATTAGAGGAAATTTCAACTCAAAATGGGCCTTTTAACTCTAATTCAAATTCCATGTCATCATGTGTTAGCCAATGAAATTTCTTTAAATTTGAAATACCGTATAGGTCTTAAACACTTTTTTAATATAAATTTGGGGATAGGTATCATAAAAAAAACTACTTTTTTGTTTGTATTTTCAACATATCTCCTTGCGTTTTTACTCAAATTTCGATCGAGAGAGCTCGTTGAATGCGGAATTAAATTTCGCATCCAATGAGTACCCACTCAGCATACATTATCATCACATTTTTTCAAGTATTTCTTGTTTTGGGGGTATTGGGGTCCGTCAAAAGTATGCCGAGTGGGTACTTGTTGGATGCAGAGTTTAATTCCACATCCAACGAGCTATCCAAATTGAAATTTGAGTAAAAACATGGGGAGATATGTCGAAAACACAAACAAAAAAGTAGTTTTTTTCTTTTCTTCCTCCAAAATTAATAAATATTATTTTAACTATTATTTTATTAATTTTTTTTAGGAGGCCCATTTTGAATTGAAATTTCCTCTAATGATGTCTCAATCATCCTCCCAATCCTTGTTCTTTTGAGAAATCATAAAAAAAAACAAATTGATGGAAGGTCAGAGAAGGCCATGACCGAGGATCCATTAATGTTGTTTTGTGCTCCCATTCCAAAGGAAAAATGTTGTCAAAACTCTTCTTCAAGAGTTAAACATAGGGGAATTTCTATGTTTTTCAAGGAGATCATTTACCAAGCCAGAGAAAAATTGTAGAGTTCAAATGATTCCATAGTTCATGCCAACAAAAACAAGTATTCAGTGTCCATTTCTAGACCCCTCAAAGATCTAAATAATTTCATCCTTCCAAACAAGCAAGCATTTATTTGTCATTGTATCTCACCCACAATTCCTATTTTTTATTTTTTATTTTATGTGAATACATACTCCAAGGAAACCCATTAGGAACTTCTTCTCATTATGTGGATATTATCCAAGGTAAACTAGATTCCACAAAAGCTCATCATGTCACTTACAATAAATGAACTTGAACAGGGAGGATAGAACTCCTAACAACTTCCCAGACTAGGCCCAATTGACAACTCGCATAGTTCCTATTACAACAAAATCATAAAATTTGTGGCTCTTTCAATGGAAAGGTCACTTTCAAGGTTGGTTTTGTCAAGAACACCCACACCATTCAGAACTACTTCACTTAATTGAGGGGTGCATGCCTATACTAAATGTAGATTGCATCCCATGGGCTAAGATTTGATTACAAGCTCATTTTCCTCTCCAATCTACAAATGAGATATTCCATTCCAAAAAGTTCAATTAATGCAAAGTTATGCTACATATTTCTTGCGAAGGATTTGAATGTTCTCATGCTTCAATCCTTCCTTTGATATTTGTGGTGGCTATGCTACCAAAAATTACCTTCATTTGACCAATATTTCATGGGGAAATGCTCTCAAAACCATTCCATATTCAAAGAGAGTCCTGGAGAGGATAAAACCCTAAAGAGAGAGTATTGGATGCCAATTTCATTACTCATAAAGGTGAAATATTCATTTTTGTTTGTGGTTTTCTCAATTAGCAATAGGATAAATTATTCAGTCTCTTTTCCCTCAAATGGTTTGCATATTTCTTGATTAGATTGTGAATTGATTACTTGGAATACTAACATCGTTAGGACTACAATTGTTAGGACTAACATTGTTAGAAGAAAGTAGTATTAGTTTCTTTTTTATAATTGGTTTGATGGTGAGGACGTTCTACTTGAATTATATATCTATGCTTCCACTGAAAGACCAATAATGCAAGGGGCTTCACTTAAGTTTTACCTCTCATTTCCTCTTAAGTTTTCCATTCATTTAATGCACGGGGATAGTATAAATTGATCCACCTTGTTGACACATTGCATTTTTCATCTACCTTAGTTGGTCCATCCCACTATTGAGTGTCGTTTGGTCATTTTGTGCCCCAAATCAAACACAACATGAAGTAAAGCATACCCTCCACCTATCACTACCATCTCATGTCAATAAAAAAGCTTGTACATTCAGAGCAATTAATTTGCAATGTGATTGCATGTTAGAAAATATTACATTTATATCATTGGTTATGCCATCAACGACCATTGTGCTCCCTTTACATGTCATACTCAAAAGAAATGTAGTTCATCTCATCCTACTTGCATGGATGTATTCTCAAGGGAACGAACTTATAACCTAGGAAGTACAATTGACACATTATGGATATGGCCTCTCAAGTTAATTTGGTTTTATCCGATTTAATCCTTATAAGAAAATACAGTATGAACTAATTACTTGACTAGATTGTGAACTAATTATGACGTAATTATATGGATTTTCATAGAACAGTTGGCATTGAATAACAAAATTCTTCACATTTCAAGGATAATGTTTTTGTGTCTGACTTGCTTTTTTTAAAATTGAACAACAACATTGGAATTTGAAAAAAAATCCATTCATAAAAAAATATATTCTCAATCATATAACCAAACATATTTAAAAATTTATTTGTGTTTCTTAGCTATCAACCAAATTTGGAATTTACCATATTTAATATACAAAATGGCCAATGACTAGTGTTTTGTAGTCAAATTTCCAAAACCTAAGACAAACCTAAGGAGGTGGATTTGGACAATGAAAAGAATTATTGTTGAATAGGAAGTCCTTCAAATTTCAAAGATATTTTCAAAGAACCATCCAGATCATTCACACTATACATGTTTATGATATATGCACAATGCCTATAATATAAAGGTTAAAGGAGAGAAAATTATAACGAGGGTTTTGCTAAAAGTGTAATGTGGGTTTGAAAAAATTATCTCCATGCTTTTCTCAAAGGCCACTCAGTGACATTGAGTTAAGGAATATGGGGACACCATGAGCTTGATTGATTTAATGCTTAGACGCTCATCATAACCTCAAACAATTCATCTATTTTTTCTTTTAATCCATAATGTTAAATCTTGGAGGAATCATCAACTCTGAGTAAACGTAATGTAAGGGAAATTCCTAATAGCATAGAATAGGATCTAAAACCGAGATTCAAATTTGAACTAAAGAATTAAAACATGGTTCGACCTATCCATGAGGTGGCTATACCCACAGGATACACCTTGACCATGGATGAGACCACCCATGGTATGATTTTGAACCCTATGTACCTCGGTCCCATGGCAAATTCCTACCTCGGCGTAATGAATTGATTCTCGTATTGTCTTAGACTTCAATCAAGAAGATTTCCATGGATGAATATGGCATCTCCATAATCTTAAAAGAAAATCAATGGGTCATACACACGACTCCTTTGAAGGCCATGGGTAACCAAAAGTATAGGGAGCTCAACCATGAGTTCACCGACTTAGGGTTAATGATGGGAGGCATTCCATGTCCTCAACTGCATTGTGCCTCGTTATGACAAGTGATATTTTTAGAGGGATGCTCTACAAGGGTTTTGAGGTATTGAAAGAGGTTTTGTGGGTCATCTTGGATGAAATTCACCACTTGAAGGATGAGAGTGCAGGGACATGTGGGAGGAGAGCATAATTTTCCTTCCCCCAGCTATGAAAATGTTTTTTCTCTCTACCACCATGTCAAATGCCATGGAATTAGCCGAGTAGATCTACAAATTGCATGCCTAGGCCTGCCATGTCATATACATTGAATTTCCTCCAACTCCGCTTCAACATTATGTTTTTTTCATTGGGAGTTTTGGGATGTATCTTGTGGTCAACAATAAAAAGGGGTTTTGAAAGGAAAACTTCTTGAAGGCACAGGAGTTGTTCCCTAAGAAAATACTTGAAGATGGCTTGGATTTACCAAGGAATGGGTTGCATGGGAATGAGAAATGTGGTTTAGGAGGAGGAGGCAACAGTGCAAAATGTAGACAAGGCAGCATAGATTAAGGTTACAACATCTACAAAATTGTGAAGGTGAGAAATCTGTCTAGTTCTCTGTAATTTGTAATTGAATTCACACCAAAAGACCAAACTAGGTTTTTCTAGAAGCTTTGTTATGTTAGGTTCTTTGTTATTTTAGTTAGGAACACTGTCCTCCATGTAATTTTAACCCAAAATCGCTAAACTTTAAAAAGGGCCCCCGAACAACAATAAAATCTCCTCAACGATGGTTCCATTCATAGATTACATTCAATCACTAGGCTGGACAATTGGAAAATGATATAAAGGAGGGACGATCATGGAAGTAGAAAAATGGGTATTGTTCTTTTGTTTATTCCTTTGCACATTACCAATCTATCCTTTGTTTCCCAATAAAACATTGATCAAGTTTCCCTCGATTGTTCACTGCCCATTCTAAAACATCCCGCCAAGTCAAATCTCCATGCAACTGCTTATTAATCAATCCTTTGCTTACATGTTATGTTTCTTACTATGGACACCTGGAAAGGATCCCCGCATAGATTAATTATGACCAACTGAGGTGACAACAATTTGAGAACCACATAGAGATTCAATTTTGGCTTGGAGAACTAGTTTGATCTCCAATTGATTTTGTATTTGACTAAGAATCAATTACAAGGGTGACTGAGGTTGGTGAGGACATCAATGAATATTGTTGAATGTGTACAAAGAACAAATGTTGTTGTAGAATCTTCCACTAGAAGCTGCAATTGTGTTCATTGATAGAGAAATTCTTTTTTGCATCCCACACGAACTATTAGATTTAGTTGAAGGCCAATATGTATCACCAAGACCACATTCAACTGAGGTTATTGTCTCTGTAGCTTATCTGAAATTAACCTCATCTAAAATTTCAAGATCTTTTAACCATTAAATTGCATGTGATTTTGAATGTTAAATATTCCTTAAACATGCTTATCAACATAATATTTAAATGCTTCAAAACATTCACAAAGCAAATAAATACAAAAATGCAAACCATAATAAAATACGCAAATGATAACGGAGTTCACCCCTCCTAGGATACGTATCTTGTCCACTTCCTAATAAGAAGTTCGATCTATTAAGTCTTCAAAAGCTTACAATTGAGTGTTCTAGGAACACTTCAGAATTATGTATGTCAAAAGAAGAAAATAACAGCACCGCTGAACTCATTGCAGAATTCTTAGAAAAATGAGTATAAAGTTGTATGTATGTGTCTGAGACCTCCTTTGGCATGCAAAATGAGAAACACTTCCCACAAATAAGGCAAAAATGTACACACTGTACAGATTCTACCTCGGGATCCATGCCCATTAATGACCTCTACTCCTTGGGAATCATGCATGTACTCTGTCTCGTATACTATGTAAGCTCTGTCCTTCGAATTCTTACTCAGCCGGTTCATTTCGCATCATGTTTATAAGGTTAAACCATTGGTTTTGGAGGGGCACGGGCCATGGGCCATGCACCCGTTGGAGCCATAAATCAGCTGCTAGCTCTTAAAATTTTCCCATCATTCCCTACCACAACTCATTCGTATGGCATGGTGGTTAGAATGTTGGTGTGTGGGGTAGAGGTTCTAGGGTCATACCCCCCTGGATTCTCTACCCTATTCATGTATTTTTGTGCAGTGGAATTTGTGTGTGTTACCACATATATAATATGGTTGAATAAGGATAAGGTTTATCGTATTATTTTTTAGTGATAACGCTCCATGTTATAAGGTTTGTTGCGAAGGTTTGGATTAATGTGTTATGGTGCATATATATGGTTTGTCATATAACATAGTTTACATACCAAGGGGGGCCTTAGTGTTGGCATGGGGTTGAGGGCTAAGCCATGTGACCACCCCCTTTTATGTTGATGTATTCACTTGTGTATTTCTTATTGTATTTCATTATACCCTGACGGAGATGTTTGTTCCTCCAATCGGGAGAGTCATTAATATAATAAATTCATGTAAAGTCACCAAGGTTAACCCTCCATTGTAAGTCAAGGAAATATACCCCACAGTTGATTCATATTAAGGTTATTAGACTCTCCTAGTGAAGTCGACCATGTAGAGTAATTATCATGTGGAAAACAAGTATAAATAGAGAGTGAGACTCTATATTTGATACACACACTCACTCAACAGTAGCGCATGAGTGAGATATGAGTCTCTCGCACAAGTGAGAGAGAGAACAACTTTCAGAGATCAGATTTGTATCTTTGGGTTTACTTTTTCTATTGGTGCTCATTCTATCTCTGAGGAAGTTGCATGGTTTTCTCCTTTATGGTTACCCCGAGGAAAAATATTTGTGTCTCTTGTCTCTTGTGATTATTTTTGTGTATGTTATTATTTCAGATAAGATCCTAGATCATATTTATTAAACAATAAAAAGCTAACATGGTATCAAAGCCTCTCTGAAAGAAGGCACTGTGCAGCTACGAGAACTAGGGCTTCCTAGTTGAAGGTGTTCTCTCCATAGATAATCAAGCAAGGAGGTCTAGGCTAACTTAGCTCACAAGGGAGCATCTATTGGTGGTATCAGTTCCTGAATCAGAGAAGTTTCACTGTACAACCAAAATACACCTGCAATGGCAACTAATGGAAATTAGGGTTTCATGCCTGAAAACCCTAGAAGAATGAATTTAGTAATCCTAGCACCTTCGCTATAACGTGATATTGGATAAGGATCAGAATCCGAAATTTTTGCAGGCTGAAGATAAATATGTTTTGTACACTGTGTAATTTTTTCAGCCTCATTTTCAAAATAGTTCAGGAGATATGGTTCCTCCAAATCAGGGTTCTAGCCTCCTCCAGAATACAGTCATAAACATGTGACCTAAGGAGATTTGCTTTATCTCGGGCTAGGATGGTCCAAACGAAACTGCACAAGATTTTCCAGGTAAGGAACGAACTGCAGTTTCTGTTGTAAGTTTTTCAGACCCAAAATGTGAAATAGTGACACGTGGAATTCCATACAATTTCGCTATCTTGAATAGTCCCCAAAATAGTCACCTTGGGAAAATATGCATAAGTCCCACTTGGAGAATCCATTTCTGCTCTAACCTATGGGGTAGGATGTATCAGGATATCACAGTGAGAAGTTTCAGACATTAAGGATTCAAAACGTCGGAGATATAGCAGAAGCAATATCAGTCATTTCTATAGAAGAAATTGGAAAACTAGGGCTTCCTGTTTCGAGAGCTTCCCTCCACTATTTTTAGAAATGGAGTACATTGGATAGCTCACCTTGAAGAGGCCCATCTTTCTATCAAATTAGAAGTTTTAAATTCCAATTTTATAAAATTAAGGTTTCTCTAACAAACCCTAGATCAGCTAACTCCAGAGCCAGGACGGACACGTCAAATCGGTAAGATCTAAATTTTTTCTATTTACATTTGAGGTTCTCATTTCAAAATGAATAATCACACCAACTTGATGACAAGCTTGGTGAAGCTAACAAATTCTGAGTATGGAAGTATAGGACCTCCATGATCCTTGAAGAAATTGACTTGGATCAGTATTTTAGTAAGAAAGTTCTAGGAGCCAGAGGGAGATGAGGCTAAGTCTAGAGCCAAGAGAATCATTGCAGATTCTATTAAAGATCATCCCATCCCTCATGTTTTATCCTTGAAGACACCGAAAGGAAGTGTTTGTTGCTATGACGAAGCAATCGAAGAAGAATAAGATCTTTTTATAACCACCTTGAATGGACTCCCAGGATCATGGGATTCATTCTTTCGAGGAATGTGTGCCAGAAGGAAGTGATTACCTTCAACAGACTCTGGGAAGAGTGCACAAAAGAAGAAGCTTGACTCATAATAAGAGAAGAGAAGATGGGAGAAACTGAAGATCAAGCTCTCACGATTCAAAGAAGATCCCTCAAGTGATGAAGAATATGAAGGACTCAATTCTTGAAGAACCTCTTATCCATCTTAGCATTTGGATAAGAAATGATGATGTTATGAATGAAGAAGATGATGAAGTTGAAGGATCAAGAAGGAGTCTACCCACAAAACAAATAAAGATAAGTATTTGAATTGTCTTTTCTTATATATCTAGTTGTTTATATGACATTGTTTAGTTGAGAAATGTATTATGCATGATAGAATGTCTACATTAATGAACAATATACTACTAATGTGCATGTTATGGGTAAGTAGCTTATACTGCTATACAACACTCCATTTCTACTTATCTAGGATGAAACCTCTTTGTTGGCATATTGGGATTAGTGCACAATCTCAATAATGTTATGGTAGAGATGGAAGGCATCTAGAAATTTTATGTGTATATGAGATATGGATGAATGTTGTATTGGCTAAAATAGTTGCATGATTATATCTTTATGCATAAGAATTTGCCATTATGAATATGCCTTATGAAATGTTTCTAACCATACAACTGGTGCATTTGAATTGTAGGAAATATCACGTACAATTTCCCATAAGAAAAGAAGGATGAGGTTTGTTCCAAAGAACAAGCAACGACAGTTCAAGGTTCACTCCAATAAGCATACATGAAGATGAACCTGAAGCTTCCATAGAAAAAGAAAACAATTCAGAAGAATATAAAGAGAATGGTAGATCGACCTCAAGAGATAAATACCACCTTAGGCACAAGAAACAATTCAAAATGAATAATAGTATGATGAGACTTCAAGAGGCCTCAGACACACTCTAGTTCTATGATACTGATGAATGGCATCATTGATGCAGAGCCTTCTAGCTATGAATAAGTAGACAAGAAGAAAGGGAAGTAGACCATGATCAAAGAGTACCAGTTCAAGGTTCAATATAGAGGATCTTGGTATCTAGTGTCCCTAGATGGATACATAGAATATTAGTATTAGATGAAGCTACTTGTCACTCCATTACAGAATGTTTCAATACATAGAGTATGAAAGGCAGAGGGAGAATGATGCTCCATTTTAGAGGGAGTGACTGTATAAGGTCTTGAGGTTCGACATGGTACAACAGGATGGACAACTTACTGATATCTCTAGGCTTTACTAAGAGTAAAGCGGATTACAACCTTTACTTCAAGGTTGAAGGCATAATACTAGTGATGCTCCTGTTATATGTTGATGACCTGCTCATGATAGGAAAATAGGAACTCTGTAAAGATGCAAGAAGGAGACTTGCTGCCGAGTTCGAGATGAAGGACTTGGGTATGATGCACTACTTTCTAGGCATGGAGGTGTGGTAGAATACCAATGGAATATTTCTTGGAAAAGGGGAGTATGTAGTGGAGATCCTAAAGAGGTTCGGGATGATGGACTGCAAGGCCATGGCCAAACCTATGGCATCGAACCTGTCACATGCCCCAATTTTGCAAAATAATATTATCTTATTTGATTTTATTCCAAGACATTATGTTAAATTTTATGCTAAGTTGTAAATGATGACTCAGCAGAGTCAAGGATATTGAATGTAATTCTGAATATTTTAATTATAAATAAATAAAAGTGGAGACAATAGCTTAGGAGAGCTATTAAAAGAGTGTTTACTGGTCAAGTTGGTGGAGGAGACTGGGTGGAGAGTAAACAGACATGTAGCAGCATCCTCAAACACTTCCAATTGTTGTAGGTGGCAACCTCCCTACATTTGGGGTCATGATCCCCCAAGAAAGTGGGATCAGAGCAGATGGTTCAATTAATGAAAAACTGACCCAAAAGACCTAGGCAATCTTATAAAAATTCCCATTGAAGAGAGTCGAGGCTACTCATTTTGGGGAAGTGATCATTCAAGTGAATGAACTTCAAAGAATTCAATGGCAAGGGAATTTGTGGAAATTGTTTGAGGGGATTAAACTGCTGAGTGATCTAGTGCAGCTTTTCAGCTGAAGGATCTTACTGCTGTGTGCAGAATCATTATTGAGTTATTGGAATAGTCTATCGTTTTCTTGCTCCACCAGTTAACAGCCAAGGAGACCAGGAACAGGCTCAGGGGTCCTAAGGAGACGCTGTTTGAGCGCTCTCCAGCAGTTGGTAGGGAGGAACGGCCTCCTAATGCTATTGTTGTCCAGCTTAATCAGGTTCTACAGTCTTTTTGTATTACTGTGTTAGATGGTTAAATGTGAGACTGCCTGCTTAATGAATGTTATATGTTTAGTTGTGAATTGATAGAGTTAGTAAGCTTTTAGTTATTGAAAAACTGAATCTGAAGTTGATGAAAAATAATCCTAACCTGTTTTTTTCCACATCTGGAAGGCCCAGACCGTACTCCAGCACAGGTAGTGTGTTTAAAATAGATGAAGATATGATAGGAATCTGAAATGAGTAGATGTATTATGCATTTCATTATATCGGCGTAATTTATTTCTATATGAAGACTATTATCAGAAAAGAATAATAACCTGTTCTTATATGTTCTTGTTAACCAGATTATGTAGGTAAGTACATTAGAAAAAGAAATAGAAATAACTCGGCATAGGTAGAAGGATCTTCTTTATAAATACTCTAATAGGAAATAGATTATGCTACACACAGTATCTTATTTTTTTTATCGAATTTAAATTATGCAGGATGGTAATCTATGCTATGTCACATGTTTATTTTCTTTGTATCATACTTATTAACCTATTGCTTATGCAGTAGAAGAAATAAAGCTAAACTACTTGTTTACTTTCAGTTCAAACAAAGGTATCGGATACTGTATCTAGTTTATTAGTATTCATAATAGTTTAAAAACTAATAGATACTACTAACCCAAGATAGTGATATGAAAAATAATTATGGTATTAAGATAGAAAATATAAATACTTAGTTTAATTATTTATATTGTTAACTAACTAAGAGAATTAGTTACTATAAATCGAAAGGGTTTTTGGAAAAGAATTATTCTTTTATTTAAAAACAGACTCATTACTAAAATAATGTTTACGAGTAATCCTACTAAAACCCTAGATAACAATTCAGAAAAACAATAAGAACTTAATAAATTAACATTGCATATCTATGTAAGAACTGTACTGCAAATACTAACAAGTTTTGTCTTTCTACAAAAGAGAACTATAGGGTCGAACCCTAGTCTAATAATACCCTTGTTCTAATAAAAACAACCAAGTCATAATCCAGTGGTTGGATTTTATGTACAACCATAAGCAAATAAACTGTTACTGACTAGTCATAGTACTTTTAACAAATAAATGATTTAATTACCAATTTAAGAAAAACCATTACACTTTAATAATGATATTATTCAAAATAATATTTGTTTTACAATTAGCAGAGCTCACTTAACGAACCAAAAGAATTATTTAATCAGGGTTTCATTCGAAGAAAACCCTAGCTCGTTAACTGAGCAAACAACAAAAAAATATAAATGATTCCAATAGTTTAACCCTAGTTCAAAACCTTTAACAAAAGTCTAATACAAATAATAAATAGTATATATTATTACACAGTCAAATAAGGTAATGAATTTTGAGTTCACAGATTCCTATTAATAACAGTAAATTAAACGGAGTTCAACCTTGAAGGAGAATTCTTAGTTAAAACAAAACTGTGTATTGCATGTTAGGCCATAAGGCTTTAAACACAGAGTACAAGAACCAGCTTTAAGCTGATGCACCCACATTATAACATAGGTTTTTTTTTATTAAACAAACTAAGTATTAAACTTACATGTTTATAAGATCTTTTTTTTATACAAGAAGAAAGCATTACAAGTCACGGCATTGTGCCAGAGTCACCCTGCTGAAAGCAAGGGTTAAACCAAAAACCAAAAACTAGTAAACTGAAGAACAACAACCCAAGACTGGGTAACATTCATGCCGTATTTCCTTCCATCTGAAAACTGTCCCCTAAGGTCTACACAAGCAGGGAGAGCCATTTGGTAACCAGGGCTTACCCATGGACAGAACGTCGGTCCTTTGCGAAGCATATCCTTCCAAGGGTTTTGCAAACTGTCATCTGCAATTTAAAAAAAAATCAAATTTTAAATTAACAATTGGGTATAGCACTGAAATCATATTTTATTTATAGCTTGAAACTTGTTAAAAAGAATATTACCTGAATTGTGGAAACTGAGGTCAAGAGGTAGGCAGACCGAAACCTCAAGCACAACAACTACCGTGTTCACCTGGAAGTGAAGATGAGGGAGCCGCGAAGGAACAAAAACACTACAACCAGTGTAAGGAAAAGCCAAACCCTCTTTTTTGTAGTGACAGAGATGACGGAGGACACACAATGCAAGCTACGCTGTCAACAGGAGCAAGATAAAATCAAGGCAGTGGCAAAAAAAAAACCACAACTTTAACCCTGTAACTAGCGACTGTGTAAAACAACCCACATGCACAACAAAGTATTTGCAGAAAACTTTTCATTCACGAGTTATGACGTAAACTCTCACACTAACAACGACTCTTCAAGGTTATTACGTAGACAGTGGAGCTGGAGGCAAGCAACTGCGAGCCCTCAATGGCCGCAGTAAAACCCAAACCATGCAGAGACCAAACCCTCAACCAAACAATGAGAAGCTAGGGCTGCAACAAAGACTTTTAAATCATAATTTGCATGGAAAAGAAGGTTCCACATGTACTCAGATCTTTTCACCACTCTGTGGGTCTTTTATATAGTTGTCACTGCAAACATTCGAACCAAATAATTGATAATCAAATACTATATGCATGTAATGATATCATGTTATAACGTAAATTCAATACTATATCGCTCCAATGGAGTCAAGCCTCAGCGTGAAACGAGTGTTATATCAACGTTAACATAATGTTCAAAGCTTGGGTAAAAATTCTATTTGCTATTCGAGTTGAGGCACTTGTTCCTCAAAGAATTTATTTATGTTTTCAATGTTATGATAGTGAAGATCCTTAAACCCTTTTATAATCCAACTTATAAGAAAAGATAAAGAGGATAATAGAAGTTTGTATAAGCTAGTTAATGCCTTTATTAATTTGGTCTCACAATCAGGAGCAATGACTGTTAAAACAATAAGAATTAGGTTTAAGATAATAATGTGAATATAAATATAGTAATATTTATACACAGGAATAACTTTTATTCTTAAAAGGGATCTAAGGTATTAGATGTAGGAAATAAAACCTACAGATACATGATCTTTGAAACTCCACTTTATGAACCCAGTTTTTAAGTAAAATTGGATCAAGATTAAGTTAGAATTTAGAGTTTAAGACAATAAACTATCTAGAATATTATTGCACTACTTTTACAATCCAGTAGTTAGTAGGGTAATGTGAAGTCATCGTATAATGTTTGTCATAAATAAAATGGGATTCCAATCATGATCTTGATGATCATTATATAGAGGATATCGCATAAATCATAAGCGATGTTAAGCTGGAAATTTTACCATGTTGAATCCTAATTGAAACAGAGTTGGAAAGAATACCATAGGTTTATGTTCTGAAGACTTAGGTCTATTTGCATGACGTTAAGCATCGTTTTAATTATTTTGATGATAATAGCAGTAGACTCTTATGTCTAAGGAGGAGTTATGAACTATTATCATGAGCTTTTCTAAAACTGGAAATCAAATAGAGTAACGTTAAAAGCAATCGTTATCTATCTCAAGATCTTACTAATAAGAGTCAAACAGAAAAGCGACATTAATAACCTCTATGCTACAGAGACTAGGTAAAATAGTATTGTGAGTCAAATAAGAGAAACAAACTTTACCTTGTCGATTCTTGAATCTTCTAAGCAGAATCTTTACACTAGCAGTATATTTCTACGCTAAGAAGTTTATCTGGTTAAAACGCCTTAATAAACTTTTAATTGGGTCAAAATTTACCTGTCAAGCCTGTAAAGATGCAAAAAATACAGATACATTAGCAATCGCTAAGTAAGCCCCAGCTAGAAAATGACTCCTCACCTACTTGACATTCAAACCATCAATACAGTTAAATAATTGATTGAAGATCACTCACATCACATATCAATTTTAAAACAACATTAATTTATATGTGTTAAAGTTAACGAACACTTTTATTATCTATTTCATTTCTATTTATTTAAGCTGCTAGTGGTTATCTAACTGCAACTGTAAACATTTTATGTTATCTCAAAATTTTTAACTTTTGTGAAAATTTGGGGTTTTGACAGAACCTGAAGCTATTGAGTGATTCTTCATTAGAGACGGTTGATGCCACCGTTGTATCGTCAGATAATTTGTTCACTGATGTGCCTGACAAATACAAGACCAGACACATGCTTTGCTGTGAATGAACTAAGCCAGTTCCTACAGATCCGTGGCTTGCTCACCTGGTTGCAAAGCATGCAGTGAGGTACCTAAAGGTTACAGTTGAGTATGGGCTCAAGTTTTATACAAATTAGAATACTAACCTGCATGGTTATGTTGATTAAGATTAGTAGCACCATTGAGAAGAAGAGAACCTTGGGTTGCTTCTTCAGTTTGAGATATAATATGGGCTACTGGCTTGGCAGGATAGAGTCCTACATGGCGCTGAGTACATCCAAGGAAAAATATGTTTCCACTTGCTTGACTATTTGTGAGTAGTATGTTTCTTTTGAAAGATACTATTTGATTTGATTGATCTGAATTGCATTTTTGTATGATGCATAGAGGAGTAGTGAAGCTCCAGTATATGATCTATATTGAGATCTCTCGAAAGAGGGAGTGATGTGTTCTAGTATAGTTGGTGAGATAGGTTTTCTGAGCATAAAATCCCAGTGAAGCTCGTAGGTTGCTCAGACGTAATCAGTCTTGAAGGTTGTCCTCAGATGTAATCAGTCCTGGCAAATCTTGTAGGTTATCCTTGGACATAATCCTCCCTGATGTGATACTATCATATAGAAATGGCCAGAGTGAAGTTTGAGTACTTCAGAGAGAAGCTCAATGTTCTTTAGATCGAGGTTCCTTCCAAGTGGAAGTGATGATTTCGAGAGCCTTTCTGACATGGCAATAGGCTGGGCATCCCATGGTCGGATGCTGAGCCTTTCTCACATGGTAGCAGGATGGGCTTCCCATGGTCGGATGTAAGTGTTGAGCCTTTCTGACATGGTGGTATGCTGGGACTCCCATGGTCGGATGTAAGTGTTGAGCCTTTCTGACATGGTGGTAGGCTAGGCCTACCATGGTCAGATGTAAGTGTTGAGCCTTTTCGACATGGTGGAAGGTTGGGCCTCCCATGGTCGGATGTAAGTGCTGATCCTTTCTGACATGGTGGAAGGCTGGGCCTCCCATGGTCAGATGTAAGTACTGAGCCTTTCTGACATGGTGGCAGGCTAGGCCTCCCATGGTCAGATGTAAGTGCTAATACTTTTTGACATAGTGGCATCCTGGGCCTCCCATGGTTGGATGTAAGTGCTAAGCATTTCCGGCATGGTGGTAGGCTGGGTCTCCCATGGTCGGATGTAAGTGCTAAGCCTTTTCGACATGGTGGAAGGATGGGCCTCCCATGGTCGGATATAAGTGATGAGACCTACACCCAACATGAAAAAGGGCTGGAACTGTATATAAAGAACTACATGGAGGCTAGGCCTACATCCAACATGAAAAAGGGATGGCTCTGTATACCTTCCTATGGCAAGTATATTTGAGATATAGCACCATTTTCTCAAGATAGCAGCAGCAGTGATGATGATGATCCATCTTTGATGATAATCAAGCTTTGATGATGATCTAGTGATGAAGACTTGTGTTGATGAATTGTGTCAAGAGAATACCTTCCTAGTTAAGAGGGAGTGTTGATGTATTTGTAACTTCAAAATGTATTCACTTGTATATTTCTTATTATATTTCATTATACCCCGACGTATATGTTTGTTCCTCCAATCGGGAGAGTCATTAATATAATAAATTCATGTAAATTCATTGAGGTTAACCCTCCATTGTAAGTCGAGGCAATAGACCCCAAAGTTGAGTCATATTAGGGTTATTAGACTCTCTTAGTGAAGTCGTCCATGTAGAGTAATTGTCGAGTGGAAAACAAGTATAAATAGAGAGTGAGACTCTATATTTGATACACACACTCACTCAACAGTAGCGCATGAGTGAGAGAGGAGTAGCTTGCGCAAGTGAGAGAGAGAACAACTGTCAGAGATAATTTTTGTATCTTTGGGTTTACTTTTGCTATTGGTGCTCATTCTATCTCTGAGGAAGTTGTAGGGTTTTCTCCTTTATGGTTTCCCTGAGGAAAAATCTTTGTGTCTCTTGTCTCTTGTGATTATTACTGTGCATGTTATTCTTTCAAATAAGATCCTATATCATATTGATTAAACGATAAAAATCTAACATTTTAAACAAAACCACACACACACGCGCGCACACACACACATATATTAGACATTACATTTAGGCCATATCTAACAACCAAGAATACACATGGAAGATATGGTTAGAGGGATATTGTGAAAACTATAAGAACTTGTAGGTCTAGGGTTCCAATCCCATAGTTTCTAACCAACAACAATAAAAAATTTCCAAACACAACTTAATCATTTTTTACCAAACCATATATATATATATATATATATATATATATATATATATATTACCATTTTTTAATCCTCATTGTCAAAACTTCAACTGATGACAACTTCTTCATATAGAGGTTGTTTCACCTGAAATGAACGTTGTTGGAAAGATTCCAACAAGATCTTTCATCGTATAAGATTTTATTTTAACTTAGATCGAATTTGAGGTCACAACATAGTTTCATGTTGGTTAAGGGTCAGGAGATCACAGGCAGCGTGTTATGTTGCAATAGACACAACAATAATGGCACTTGCAAGATATGCATTTTACCAAATCAAACAGCACCATGGATTTAGCTGAGTAGATTAGCACATTTAAATGTAATTTAGGTTAGAAAAACATTTTCAATACCAGTGCCCCAAAATTCTATGGTCCCTTTGTTCCAATGTTTATTTGGGGAGGTTAATTTCCCTTCTTACCTAGGGCATCTCATTTCAGGGAGTTTAACCTACTATTCTATGTATTTTCAATATTTCATAGAAATCTATAGCTAAGTAGATGAGGTGAAATTATCCAATAACCTTGAATATCTAATCAACAATAGTGAGAAAATTTCATTGGTCACAACATAGTCTCATGTTGGTTAAGGGTCAGGAGATCACATGTAGTGTGTTATGTTGCAATAGACACAACAATAATGGAACTTGCAAGATATGCATTTTACCAAATCAAACAGCGCCATGGAATTAGCCGAGTAGATCTGCAAATTGCATGCCTAGGTATTCCATGTCATATACACTGAATTTCGTCCAGCTCTACTTCCGCATTATGTTTTTTCAGTTGGGAGTCCTGGGATGTATCTTGTGGTCAACAAGAAAATGGGGTTTAGAGAGGACAATTTCTTGAAGGAACCAGAGTCGTTCCCTAAGAAAATACTCGACAATGGCTTGGATTTATTGAGGAATGGATTTCATGGGAATGACAAACTTGGTTGAGGAGGAGGAGGCAACAGTGCAAAATGCAGGAAAGGCAATGAAGATCAAGGTTGCAAAATCTACAAAATTGTGAAGGTGAGTCATTTGTCTAGTTCTCTGTATTTTGTAATTGAATTCACAACAAAAGACCAAACTAGGGTTTCCTAGAAGATCTATTATGTTAGGTTCTTTGTTCTTTTAGTTAAGAACACTATCCTCCACATAATTTTAAACTAAAATTGCTAAACTTTAAAAAGGGCCCACGAACAACAATAAAATATCCTCAACAATGGTTCCATTCATATATTACATTCAATCACTGGGTTGGACAATTGGAACATGATATAAAGGAGGGTCGATCATGGTAGTAGAAAAATGGGTATTGTTCTTTTGTTTCTTCCTTCGCACAGTTGTCTATCCTTCGCTGCCCAATAAAAAATTGATCGAGCTACCCTCAATTGTTCACTACCCATTCTGAAACATCCCACCAAGTCAGATCTCCATTCAATTGCTTATTAATTAATCATGTGCTTACATGTTATGTTTCTTACTGTGGACACCTAGAAAGGATCCCCATGTAGATTAATTATGACCAACTGAGGCAACAACAGTTTGAGAACCACATAGAGATCAATTTTGGCTTGGAGAACCAGGGATGATGTATTAAGTCTTCAAAAGCTTACAATTGAGTATTCCAGGAACACTTCAGAATTCTATATGTCAAAAGCAGAAACTAACAACACCATTGAATTCATTGCGAAATTCTGAGAAAAATGAGTATAACGCTGTCTGTATGTGTCTGAGACCTCCTCTGGCATGCAAAAAGAGACACACTTCCTGCAAATAAGACAAAAATGTACACACTATATAGATTTTTCCTTGGGATCCGTTGCCATTAATGACCTCTATGCCTTGGGAATTGTTCCTGTACTCTGTCTCGTATAGTGTGCAAGCTCTGTCCTCCAAATTCTTACCCCACTGGTTCATTTCACGTCATTTTTGTAAGGTTAAACCATTGGTTTTGGAGAGGCATGGGCCAGGGTCCACACGCTCATTTGGAGCCATAAATCAGCTTCCAGCTCTTAAAATTTTCCCACCATTCCCTTCCACGTCACATTCATATGGCATGGTAGTTAGAACATTGGCGCATGGGGCAGAGGTCCTAGGGTCAAATCCCCCTGGCTTCTCTACCCTATTCGCATATTTTTGTGCGATGGAATTTGTATGTATTACCACATATATAATATGGTTGAATAATGATAAGGTTTGTTGCGAAGTTTTGGATTAATGTGTCATGGTGTGGATATATGGTTTGTCATATAACATAGTTTAGATACCAAGGGGGGCCTCGGTGTTGGCATGGGGTTGAGGGATAAGCCCTCAACCACCCCCTTTTTATAAACA
>LPNX010176719.1:80566-231576 GCA_001517045.1 Pseudotsuga menziesii
TTATCATCCAGTCACACCCATGCCTACCTACAGTCAAGGAGGCTAACTTAGCCTTCTCCTATAGTCAAGGAGGATAACTGGAGCACTCCAGGGGTGATCTGAGTGATATTAATGCACCTAATTGCTAATTGGTGGTTACAATCAGTTCAACCAGTCAGTTAAGGTGCCTTCTCTCATTAAATATATTATTTAATGATCTGGAGTCAACAGGGCACCTCCACCTACTTCTGATGATCAATTCAGCTTCAGTTAACCTCATCAGGGTTCATTGAAGTCATGGAGCACTAGCACTTGATGGTTGGCTTGCTATGACATGTGTTTGATCTCCTTCAATTGAGATTCAGTCATTTATGCGGCACTCCGACTTCAGTTAGGGTTTGGTGAGCCAATTAGGGTTTTGGTCAAGTGGTTAACTAAGTGTGATTGAATGGCTAAGAGTTAGTTAAGCTAGACTCATTTACTGAATTCGAATTGTCTCCTTAGGTATTTGAATTCTTCATGGAGTTAAGCTATTGCTTGACATTGTTATTGTAACTATTCATTGTTTATTGAAATACAGAGAGGAAACCATTCTGGTTCCTATTAACACCATTTCATGAGTATTTGTTGATTATTCTTTCATGAGATTGATTCTTAGTTCCTAGATCATGTGCAAGAATTAATACTCAGGTCTACCCAATTATGAAGTAAAATGGCTATTACAAGGTTGCTTCTTAGAATCGATTCTCTCATAAGAAGGTCCGATGTAGAAGTGCCTAGAACTTAACAACATACCTTTTATGGACCTAAATGCACTCAGAGCATACAAAGTATTCATGTCTTTAGAGCCCTAATGGGTACACAGTTGCATCAGTTGTAGCAGATGAAACACTCAAGTTTTGGCAAGTTTTTGGACCTCCTAATACCTCAAAGAGGGATAAGAGTAGAGATGAAGGTGAGGATTTCAACAAGTGTCATACTTACATTCTCCAAGAAGCATGTTTCTGGATTCATGGAATGAGGACATCCAACTCAATTAGACAATATGTTTTCTTTTTCACATATATGTTCTACAATTAGACCTTAGGAACCTTGATGCAGCTGTTGGAATGATATGTAGTATGTTCCACTCTCTTATTTGTAATACCATAATTTCTTCTTTATTTTGACTCATATACCATGAGATTTGTATATATATTTTATGAACCCTAATGGAAAAATATTGTAACAAATTTCTGAGACAAGAAACCATATCTTCAGCTGCATCATAAAGTTTAAAATGGTTCTTTGGAGCTCCTTTTTCTTCAAATAAAGTTATGAAAATGATATTTCATGGGTGTTAGCAAGTATCTCATTCACATCTACAAATAATCCTCCACAACTCCACTCATGGAATGATTCACATTCTACAAAGAATCCTCAATCTCCCCACTCAATCTAGTTATCTGAGACAACAAAAATTACCTTATTGGAGTTGGGATTAAAATAAGTTCACAATAAGAAGTATTAGAGAAACGTTTTGCAAATTTTTATTTTCGTAAACAAGATTTATGGGCCATTTCTTAACCATTTTGGAATCGATATAATAGTTAAGTGGGAAGATTACTTTTGTTGTAAATATGTTTATAAATCTTATCCCTTGTTATCAATAGCATCTGTTTTCCAAAATTGGAAATTTTAGTTCTTGATCTAAGATGGATTTGCAAGAATCCTAAAAACTTGAAAGATGAATCACGAAATCCATTTTCAACAACCTGTGGATTATTTCTCATATCAAAAACCTTGGGTGAGAATTTTTCCTGGAACAATTGGGTGATGGGAAAATGATCCATGGCTTATCGTGCTGCAAAAAATTATAAGAAGGTTTTGCTCAAGTTTCTTGGGGTTATTGACCCCTATTAAAACCAATTCACTTTCCTGTCCATGAATGTGTTTGATACTAAATGGGATGGAGTCTTAAAATAAATTTTATGCAGTGTAAGTATGCCATCATCCCTTATATTTTTTTCATTAAAATTATTTGACGACATAGATTGTGATAGGAAGACAAAATTTGTAACATCGCCTCCTAGTGACAATCAAATATGTTTTTGAAGGAGAGTCTAAAAGCCTGCGGGTTGGTTTGTCTACAATTCCAACTATGAAACTACAATAAGAGCTATGAGTTTTTTTATATTAGCACATTGAAATGTAATTTAGGTTAGAAAAAAATTTGCAATACCAATGCCCCAAAAGTCTATGGTCCCTTTGTTCCAATTTTTATTTGGGGAGGTTAATTGCCCTTCTTACCTAGGGCATCTAATTTCAGGGAGTTTAACCTACTATTCTATATATTTTCAATATTTCGTAGAAATCTATAGCTAAGTAGATGAGGTGAAAATCTCCAATAACCTCAAGTATCTAATCAACAATAGTGATAAAATTGCATTGGTCACAACATAGTTTCATGTTTGTTAAGGGTCAGGAGATCACATGAAGTGTGTTATGTTTCAACAGAAGCAACAATAATGGCACTTGCAAGAGATGCATTTTACCAAACATAGTGCCCTCTGCAACATTTTCTGAAATTTAATATTCTTTGATTCCACATTGGAGGAAATCAGAAATTTCACCACTACATGTTGTCTGTGCACAGGTTCCACCAGTTCCATTATACCATTAACATATCAAGAAAACAATTGAACATAAATAGGTCAAAGGGACTACTAGGTACATTGGAAATAATACATAGTGGGATAATGATCTCCCATAAAAGAATATCTATCCTCTGAGGTTAAAGACCTAGAATCTAAAATCTATCCTCAGTGAAACAAAATGATACAAAACTAGGAGTCCTAGAGAGGAGAGGAACATAAATATATCTATCCTTTGGGTGTTTGCAAAACTTGTCAAAAATGTTATAGGTGTTCTATCGAGGTGCAAATGTAAACCACAATGTCAGTAAGGTATGCTACCTCAAAGTTATTTGTGAACAGTTAGAGGATGTTTATCAAATGCATGAATGCTTCAAGTGCATTATCCAAGCCAAAAGGCCTTCTAGGCATCTCACATGGATCTCCATTGTCTTGAATGTTGCAATACACCAAATTTATGCCCTTTTAAATAAAGTGGCCAAGAATAAATCTATGGTATGCTTATTTAGTGTAGTTGGCATAAATGGGGGTGCATTAGTGAAGGCCTAGTTATTTGGAATTATTGCAGAAACATACCCTATGTTATAATGTTGTACTAATGGAGAAAAGGGTTCCACTTCCATTCATTATTTCCACCCATTTGGGTTTTGAGAAGTGCTCTCATCCCCGGTGTAGTATTCATGGGAGGTAGGATTTAGATTCCATCTATGGTTTATGGGATGTTGGGTTCTACCTTGTGGAAGGTGAATGGTGAGGAATAGCAGATACAAAACTTGCTAGCATCCTAGCACAGTAAGTTCTAGTACTGATATCTATTGTAGTAGAAATGAGTAGAGAGGATTCATAGCTCTAATCTGGTTGGGGATAGCAGAGATTGGGATAAAATGATATGTGATTATTATAGGCCTTGGTTGGACCCAATAACATACTTGGATTAGACTTTCCTTTCCTATTCTAGAGTGGTTAGCAAGAATTTTGAGATTGACCATCAAATTTTGTGGCTAAAAATGTTTCTCATGGCTAACTAACCATAAAATTTAGAAGACTACTTATAAATATTAACAAATTTTAATCAAGGAATGGTTCAATGTGGTCACCATGGTTGGTAGGAGTATAAGAGAGAAAATGCAAGCTATAATTTGTATTCTTTTGAAGAAGTAACAAGGAGACCCTTGTAGTATGGAACAATTGTGTAGAGAAATTAATGCAATGCAACCCTGCAATGTTTGGATTTTGATTTGTAATTAAAAGCATAGAAATAATATTTTCCTGATAGGAATTCAAGTAGATTTGTTAAGTGAATATGGTACTTCATAAAATTTGGCCATGGGATTTAAATAGTCAACAGGGTAAGAATGGTGGCTAGGTATAATGCATCAAGAAGAGAGGTGCATTCTACAACCTAGTATCAATTATATGTGTAATGTCCCTCCATCATTGAGGTGACACATGGTATAAATAAAACCAATATAATATTTAAATAACAAAAAATAATAGTTTGTATAACCAATATGGATGAGATGTGTAACATCCATGATTATAACAGATATATGGGGTTAAAATGCATGGATACGACCTATAAACATATCTGCAGTTACAATACGAGAAGACAACCATAATATAAGTTTCTCTAGGTTGATTGCGTCAAAACCTAAACCTAATCCTATCGAGGGAAATGTGGCCATCTTGCATGCAAACCTGTTGAGAATAGAGTGGCCAGTATGAGAGAGTGAATGCATGAAAGAAAGCACCTCTATCTCTCTCTCTCCTAGGAAATTGCATCCTATCCAAATATGGAAACACCCTAATCCATGTGGCATCCACATTTTCCTTAAGATGGAAAATCTAAAAATAAGAAAAGCAATTTCTAATTAAAGAAAAAAGAAAAATTGGAAACTCGGTATGGTTGACACATGCATGTTGTAGGAATTCTTGTTGACTGGGAGACTAGATCAGTATTTGAATTCTTGTTTGAGTTTTGTGTGATAGCCAATTAAACATGACATGCATATGATATAATTATACCCTCAACAAGTTCATATTAATGCAACCACATTAACAAACTTATAAATAAACCATCTACAAAGTAAATGCTTTATTTAATCAACAATAATAATCTTCTATAAGTTTATATATATTTTACTAGAATCTGACCTGTAAATATTTGCAAGATGTAGACTTGGATAAACCAAAGAGGATAGAAATGTGTAATATATCAAGGCTGTCTCAAATGCATTTATAATAATGTTGAAGGTGACTGTAAATTTCAATGGACTATGTCATGTAACTTACAGTATGTAGAAACATTGAAAAACTCTCCAAATTTGAACAACAAGAACCATAACAAGTGGGAGATTAATAAATAAGAGAGTGATTGTGTCTCCTTTGAATGATACGACTTCTTCCAGGTGTATGGGAGCTTCAAATACTTCAAACTTCTAGATACATTGTATTAAGTGTGTCCACGTGATAAATGTATGCTGATGTAATGGACTGATATATACTAGAGGTTTGATAGGAAGCGTTGTTGTAGGTAATTCCTTCCAAATTGCACCCAGGATTCTTGTAGCATCTTCTAAACTCTCACTACAAACACTAGTTCATATCTGACTTAAGGTAATATTCCCACCTTCCTACTCCTGTAGCGACCTCCTTGATGTCATAGTATAATGTTTAATCACAGTATGATGATAGATAAATAGTCAAGCTATCAGCAAAAGCAGGTAATCTCCTATAAGTATTTCATAAGATTCCAGTCCTCCTTGCACGGTTGTGACATTAGATATGGATTCTATAGACTCTGTGTCCTTTCCCCCACTAGCAAAACCACTCTAGAAAACTATAGTCACACCCTTATTCAATGGAGATCCCCCTTAATTGTGGTCAAACGACAACAAGCAGTGCACCCTATTTCATTGATTGTCCAACTTTCTCTTTAACTCCAACAATTTATTATGATCGTTGATACATAGGAAAAATAAAAATCGAGAATTGTTTGACATGAATCTATGCAGATGGATGCATGTATCTATTTTTCATGTTAATGAGTTGTTCCAGTTTTAATTGTTGGAGAACACTTTGTTGGAAACAACAATTATGAACAACATTCACAATTAAACTCTCAAATTGAAACCCACCTTCAACACTTTTCAATTTCATTTATACAACATTTAAGTTTCCCTTAAATGCTTATTTATTCTTGGTGTGGGATACCCAGGGTCTGTTATGAGTTCCCAGTAAACTGCCAACTTCTTTCAGTTAATCCACGTGTAAGATATAATGCTTTGCTTGTATGAGAGTTGCTCTTATCTTCCCTCATAAATTGCAGCCAGGATTTTATTGATAGCTTCGCTTTGCCAGCTTTTATTACACCTTGTCGATTTTTACCTATATTAGTTATTAATGGATAGTAAATTATGGCATATCACCACCCATACCTGTCATATTGTAAATCAATTCTACGGATTCCAACTTTCTCTTTAACTCCAACAATTTATCATGATCATTGATACAAAGGAAAAATAAAAATCAATAATTGTTTCACATGAATCCATGCAGAGGGATTCATGTATGTGTTTTACATGTTAATGATCTGTTCCAGTTTTAATTGTTGGAGAAAAATATGTTCTCTATGACCTCCTTACTGCTGGTTGGGGTCAACCATGACCTCTCGTTGACTATTACAAATTCAAGTGAGAATTCTGAAAGACTCTCATATTATATAGAGAAACAATGGTGAAAGTTTCAGGTATATATTAACTCTAGGAGAGACATTTGTACCGAATGTCATTGAATAGCGCACAAAGTTTGTCTTGGCTAGCCACCCTACTCCGCAAAATTTTCCTTCTTCATAATTTGGGGTTTCTCTCATGAGAGATTTATTTTCCCAAACATGGCTCTAATACCACGTTAAATTTATGATCATGGCAAGAAAAATAACAAAACACAAAGAATCCACAATATCATATCTATACACTGGACTTGGTGGAATTTGTCCTTCATCAGTATGCAACACAAGAACCTATAGTTTATTGTTTAAACATATGCCAATTTGTGCAAAGTTATAGAATCATTTATCTATGAATTTGGCTAAAATAGTATATTGATTCCTTTTGTTGTATTTTAGTCTACAAATCATCTTGTACGCAGTATATTTTAGAGCTTCTTCTTTTCTATTCCATGATGTATGCATGTAAATGACATAAAAGGTTTTCTAATCCACTATTGCATGTATCTTAAGCATTGTAGTGAGTCAGTTATTTGGTATTTTTATTCTCTTGTCTACTCTAATAATATGTGTACATTGTCTTATAATAACAATTGATGTTGGGACTAATAATGAAGATCTCTTAAATGATGAATTTAATATTGGTCTTCAACAAAAGCGCATTACTGGCTAGGTTTTATTTTACTTGAATGAACCAGTAAATGTTTAATTTATTGACTTCATATCTCAGGGAAAATATATCTTTTTGGTCATGATATGTTTGTATGCTTTGTAGGAATATTATGACTTCCTTCATGAGTTCATGTGTGCTGTCAAACAAAATTATGGAGAAAAAGTTCTTATCCAAGCTAGTTCTTATACAGTTGTTTCCTTTATGAAGATTAGGTCACAATTGATTGTCATATCATTGTGTATGAATGCATTTACTTTGTATGGTAGCTACTTTTTAGCATCTTGTTGGCACTTTGATAAAACATGCTTAGGAGCCATTGAAACCATGCAGGAAGATTATAAATGGGAAAATATTTTAAGATTTTAAAATATAATAAGCCATTTTGTACTTGCACTATATTTTCAATAGACCAACAAAACATTTCCAAAGTAAAATATGCACAATTGATTGATTTAATGACAATTTACCTTCTCATTTCAGTTTGAAGACTTTGCCAATCACAATGCCTTTGAGTTGCTGGAAACATATCAGAAAACCCATCTCTTATCCAATGCTGATATTCTGCTGCTCAATCAATGGAAGAGTATTCAAATACTCAGATCCAATTATGTTATTCATGTTTCTTTAAATTATGACTGTGGTGGGATTAAGGTGTGATTATCCAAATTTTCAACAAGGATGCATCTTTTTCATTTTAGGGGACAACTGTAGTGGTTTTGGGAGGGTTGGTTGCATCATTAAAAGTGAGTGGTGTAACATTGATTGATCATACCTTCCTCTTCCTGCAAGCTGGAGAGGCAAATTCAACTTTTTTGTGTCAACCATGCAAATAAGGAAGAGATGAGTTACTTTAGGCCAATTGATAATAATGGTGACCTTATCTTCCATGTTTTTATATAGAATTTTTAAGCCGCGTATCAATCCCTATTACCTGCAGAACTAGTTTTTATGAGATACTTTTGTCTTTATGCTATGAATTTGAAAGGATTTGCTTATGTTTTTTTGAAACATAAATGGTTTAGAATTTATATTAAAGAATGCTGCAACATATCTCAATAACTATGTAACACAAAAAAATAGTAGCTTGCAACTTTCCAAATTTAGTCCTGCTCTAGGCAAAATAAAGTACTTCATCTTGTTCATCTTCGTTACCGTCCCTCCACTCTAGTATTTGGTTCTGCTAGTAGTATATAATATGAAAAAACACCTAGCAGTAATATGCTTCTACAGTACATAGATTAAGAGCTGTTCATTTGAAAAGGTGACAACTATTAGCTTAATCCTTATTCTAAACCGGAGATTCTGGTTATTGGTTGTCCACCTCCATAGCTTCCTGAGGTTGATTAACTGTGTCCTCTTCTTTGTGTCTTCCTACCTCCTCATAAACCTCCTAACATCCTGAAACTATCTGTTACAGTCCAAAGAGTTCCTATTGTCCTTTTGACTAAGCCTGAAAATGCCCCCAATAAGCCTTGGGGATCGATGGGTCCACCTACAATTGAAACTTACCTATTCTACCTCACCTAGAGTTGTATAAGTACCTATATGGTGATGTATAATGTTAATAGTTCTCATCCATATCCCAACTGAAGAGTTGTATCTCAATACACATAGTGTATGTATCATTCCAACTCTTACCAACTTGATTAAAACCACATTACCAGAAATTATGAGTAGGGTAAAGAGGGGTGATAGTAACATTTGTGTCATTTGTCTTTTTGGAGTAGATATGAGTTGGATTTGTGTCCTTAGGGCTATCCCAATTTCCTTTAATCATATTTAACCCTTGAGAAACCAGAGGGCTGCATTTCCCAAGCTTAGTTCTACAGTGTACTCTCCTATTTGCTGAGTGGAATTCTGATCTCCTGCTCCAACCTTTTTGTTATTCGTAGCTTCCCGTGCATTCTTGAGGTCCCCTATGATGATAACCATAAGGGAATGAACCTTGGATTGGAACTTAAACTAGATTTTGATCCCATACGCATTGACAATGAGACAATGTTTCATCAGGATTGCTTCCATATGAATGAGAAGAAAATTATGCAATGACGATAAATGCACCCACCACATTTTGTCGCCGGGTTTTCCATTTGGTCTACCTGAGAATTTAGAGCTCTTAAAATATGTAGAAATCAGAGCTTCTTGAAGCGCAAGATTTCCTTTTTGAGTCTTTTTACGATCTGATCTATGGAGCTCTCTTTGGGAAGAGAGTTATTAACGAGATGTGGGATAACTATGGGAGACCCTCCAAAGACCAGGAGGTTCCTTATGCTCATTGAGGAGGTTATCTTGATCCTTTGTAGGAGGGAATAGGCCTCTACTTGATTATTCGATGCCTTCCCAAGCCCCCATCGGTATCTGATTACTTGATTTCTTCCAAGGTCATTGATGATCCCTCCCACACCTCATACCCCTAGTTTTTTTGGAAGCTCCATAAAAAAAAGTGTTTGAAACTGTTGAGTTGAACTACCGATACCTGGAATTCACCTTCTTTTATGATTTTCCAATTTTGTGCATGGTTTTGATGAAGTCTGGCTGTCTTTGGCCCCCTATACCCCTATGAAACAGCATTTCCATCCAACCTATTTTCTTCGATATCAAGAAAATGGGATTGATGTCCTACTAAGACTTTAGTTTTGATTTCCTCAACCATCAATATTTGGGCTTTGGCAGTTGTTAACCTTGGGGGATCCTCATCTTGGAAGATTCCTTTGTTTCTTGTTAACCATACCTTTTGTTGTCGCCTAATACAGAGTTTTAGGTCTGAAAAACCTTTAACTCAGTGGGAGTAGAGTTGAGTGAATTGTCACCTAACACTTGAATCCGCCAACTCCTAAATAATTTAAGGATGAGTACTAAGGTGACTTTAGAGCTAATTTAACAAATGCAAGTGAAATATCTATGTAGATTCTAAAGAAGAAAGTAGATCTAATCTAATAGTTTATGGAAATAAATATTAGCAAAGAAGTAAAGTTTTGAAGACTAAATTGTACTCAAAGCATGACATAAAATATAACAATAGAATACTAGTGCCTTGAGAAAATTGCAAGATGATATATATATGTCTAACAAGAAAAACACACTCTAGACTAATTATATTGATGACCCGGTCCTAGGAAAGCCAAGCCTTTTACAAAAAAACACCATGGAACTTTCCTTTTTTGGTTTGAGGCACATGTTTGCATAGGAAAACCTTCTCAATGAGCCGGAGCAATCAATTTTTCCAGAACCAATTCAGTTCCAATAACACCGGTTTATCCAATGACACTTGTATATTTCAGTGAGAGGGTGAATAAGTCTTCATTTTTCTACTACAATATAATATTAAATATACCTGGAGGGATCCACTTCCAATATATACATTTTCAAATAATGACCCAAAGGAAACTTCCAATGGAAAATTCCAACACTATTTGGATGTCTACAATCTAATATTATTCGTCTTGGCTAGCCACCCTACTCTGCAAAGTTTGTCTACTTCAAAATGCTTGAAAATGGCTTGCAAACAACTTGTAACTCTGACATTAAGGTGCCCTATCTATTGGCTATTCAAATTCCTAAAGTAGTCTAAGACTTGGTGTATTAAAGGTTATCTAACAACACTTTTCCTACTTTTAAGATAAATTCCTTTCATTTATTTCTCTTATTTATTGCATGTATGAGAGTTCTCTAATCTTCCCTCCATAAATTGCAGTTGGGATTTTATTGATAGCTTGGCTTTGCCACCTTTTATTACACCTTGTTTATTTTTACCTATATTAGTTATTAAGGGATAGTAAGTTATGTCATATCACCACCAAAACCTATCATGTTGTACATCAATTCTCTGAATTCCAACTTTCTCTTTAACTCCAACAATTTATTACGATCATTGATACATAGGAAAAATAAAAATCAAGAATTGTTCCACGTGAATACATGTAGAGGGATGTGTGTATATGTTTGCCATGTTAATGAACTATTCCAGTTTTAATTGTTGGAGAAAACTCCCTTAGTAACAACAATTATGAATAGCTTGCACAATTAAACTCTCAAATTGAAACTAAACATTTAGCATCTTCAAGGCCAAGTTTTGCAAGACTAACATGACTTGATGCATTTTATCCCTCATTTTTTATAGTCTCTCTGGCTAATATCTCCCCACATAATTTTGTTCTTCTCGTTTTAATGGTTAATCATGATTATTGGTGGGTTACACCTCCTCTCCATTTTTTTCTAAGCTCCAACATCCATGGTTCTCCTTAGTATTTATAATCAATAGAAGGATAACCAAAATGAAATTTATGGTGTTATCACATGTAATCAATTTCCCCGATAGTCATCTTGGTGATTCGGCACCAATAATTCATGGATAAAATATGGGGTAATCTTATCATTAAAACTTAAAAGTTCATCATTTTCCATCAATCGTTCATGAGTGCATTAGCTAAACTTATCACATGGTGGGGAACCTTCATTATTAGGGTTAAATATTGGACAATTTTTTTGGATGAGGTCTTCAAAAAAATGTTCTTCAAGGAACAATTCACATTCATATCGGTGCATATTTTTTTAGTTAAAAAGGTTCCATATGGTTGCATCATGCAATAGTTGATGCATGCATGGTAGGGTGAGAGCTCCAAAGGGCTCTTATAGTTCTTCTAAGACTTTATTTTATAGGCGATTTCCTATTTTTTAAATGTTCATATTTCGAAAAATTATCATACTTTTTAAGTTTGAATACTCTTTATTAAGATGTGCTTATGCATCAATTTTGGTTACGATTGGAGAATATGAAAAAATAGGGAAAAATTAGGGTTTCTACTTTTTTGAGACTCTCATCATATATACCCTTCCACTTTTTGCATCTTTGTTTGTAAATATGTTTATGTGAATATAAGTAGTATTCTTCAAAAAAAAAATTACACAAAGTCCTTAGTTCTATAGTCTAGGTATATACTATTTAATGATGTTATTTTATATGCATAACAATATGATTACTTCTTAGTGTTATCTTTGTTTATTTTCTTGTCCTTTATTTTTGAGTTGTTATGCTTCTATGAACTTTGTTTCAGGAACTAGGTTGAAGCACCTATTTGTGCTCATAACACAAACAACAATGTTATAAGAAAGACAATTAGTTTCCATCTTAATTCTTCAACTTTTTTATTGAACCACTCAAATGAATATTCTATGATTTCTTTGTGAGATATCTTTTTTTGTTGCAATACCTTTTGAATGATTTTCCACTTTCCTTATTTTCCTAAATATCCATATAATTAGGCAATACATCATCAAATGCATATCATGCTTTGATAAACACCTTGATATCTAACGTAGGATGTATTTTTAAAAGACTTGAAAATACATCAGTGAAGTCATTTCACTTATGATTCAGTATAACCTTAAGTGGATTACAATATCTTGGATAAAGCTTCAAATGATTTATTGCAATACTCAAGCAATACACTCGAATTCCAAAGAAACGCTAATACCTTGGATAAAGCTTCAAACCTTTTAATAAAGTTGTCATTTAGTTTTATTTTTTGCTCTTTTTTTAGTTATATTATTACACACACACATTAATTGCAATTGTATTATATTTAGTTTTAATTTGGTATGAGGTAATATTAAAAATATATAAGAAATATGCATTAATGTGGTATGAAATTAATATTAACATTTAGTATTTATTTTTTTCTCCAGATCACAAGAATTGATGACTCTATAGATAATGATCCAAATTATGTTGAGCCTCCATTGGATATATACAGAGAAGAAGAAGAAGATGGTGATGATGAAGATGACGACGATGATGACGATGGGGATGAGGTTGATTAAGATGATAAGTTTGATTATCATGAACATGATCTTGATGATGATGTTGGTGGTGCTTATTAGCTACTAATGCTATACATGAACATGATACATTTCAGATTATGTTTACATATATTATTGTTGATATATAACTATGATACATTTATAATTTTGACTTTTATATCTATATATAGAGATCATACAATAGTTTTTTTGTTAGATTGGTATTTAAATCACATATATATTTGACATCTTTTTGCTTTACTATAATGATATCCATGAAAGGTTTTCATATGTTGATCACACATTAGAATTTTAGTTGATTTGCTTAAAGAACATGATACATTTTGGATTATATTTACATATATTAATGATGGTATATAACTATGATAAATTTATAATTTTGACTTTTATATCTATATATGGAGATGATACAACTTGTTTTTTGTTCGATTGCGGTATTTAAATCATATATATGTTTGAATTCTTTTTACTTTACTCTAGTGATATCCATGAAAGGTTTTGATATGTTGATTAAACATTTGAATTTTAGTTGATTTGATTAAAGAAGATGATGATATTATTAGTAATGTCTTGTTTCTTTATTTATATTGGAAATTGCATATGTTCTTTTGATGAAGAATTAGTATGTATATACTATTTTTGGATGGATGTTGAGAATTTTCAGTAAACTTCTTCATAAATGTTATGTTTTAAATTTGAATTTTTAATGACATTTGAGAATTTTGATATATTTCAAAATTTATTTGAAATTAATAAAATGGATAAAAAACAATAAAAATTGTTACTATTAATAATTGAATTTTAAATTCTTATTTAACAGTAGATGCAAAACAAAACACAAAATGGATGTAATAGTATATGCAAAAATGGATGAAAAACATGACACAAAAGTGGACGTCACACCAAACGCGAAAGTGGATGTCACATAAGACAAATGTGGACACAAAAATGGGCATCACACTAAACATAAAATTGGACGCAAGATATGATGCAAAAATTAGACACGATTAATGGCTCAAATATAGATTGAATTCTAGCCCCAAAACTATATGCAATAGTATATGCAAAAGTGGATTCTCGTAAAGTTGGCATAAAATTAGGCACGTTATTTGATGTAAAACCTGACACAACACTAGGCACAAAACTGTAAGCACCACTTGGCACAAAGAAAGACATAAAATGAGATACAATATTGGATGGAAAATGGGATGAAACATTAGATATAAAAGTAGATGCAATATTGGATGTAAAACAGGACGCAACATTAAACACAAACATGGGTGCAACACTAGGTGCAACGTTGGGCGCCAACCTAGATGCAAAAAAATACATCAACCAGGATGGAATAGTAGGTGCAAACCTAGACACAAAAGAAGACATGATGCCCAAAAATATATGCAATGGTAGATGCAAAAGTGGATTCTCGGCTGGATGCAAAATTGGATGCTAAAGTTGGAATAAAATTGGATGCATCATTTGATGTAAAACTAGGCACAACACTAGGCGCAAAACTGTAAGCAACCCTTGGTGCAAAGAAAGAATTTAAATGAGATACAATATTGGATGAAAAATGGGATGAAACATTGGATGCAAAACTAGATGTAATATTGGATATAAAATGGGATGAAACATTGGATGTAAAACTAGATCCAATAGTGGATGCAAAACAGGATGCAACATTAGACACAAACATGGGTACAACACTGGGTGCAAAACTAGATGCAAAAAAAGACATCAACCAAGATGGAATACTAGGTGCAAACCTAGACACAAAAGAAGACATGAAATATGATGATATTTTGGGCACAAACATGGACGCAAAAAAATATGTAAAATGGGATGAAAATTTAGAAGTAAAACTAGACGTAAAACTAGATGCAAACCTAGATGCAATATTGGGAAAAAAAATGGATGCAAACCTAGATGTAAAATTATATGCAAAATTAGGTTCCAAACTTGAATTCAAATTAAGAGCAACATCATACGCAACATTGGATGTAAAACTGGGCTCCAACAAGGACGTAACCAAGGGCGCAAAAAGATGCAATACAAGATGCAAACTTAGGCATAAATAAAGGTGTAAAAAAGACGCAAAAAAATGGGCACAACAAGGGAAGAAAAAATGGACATTAAAAAAAATGAAAAAAAGATGCAATAGGCAGTGTTTTACGAAAATGTACAATAGCAACAGGTTTAATGCCAAATTGTTCACCAAAATTGGGAAAAAATTACACTAAAATCGGGTGCTAAATCCAGTTTTTGTTGTAGTGTCCTTAACAAATGGAATTGAATCTCAATCATAAAGATCAAAACTACGAGTATCAAAATATGATTCATGAGCATGAAACATTAAACTTCAATATTCAAGTCTTGATCTAGGTATGTGGCTTGATTTATCTATCCATTTAGAAATGCACTATATCTAGAGGTAACATAGAAATAATTTAATAATAATTACATCAATAGGTGTTTATATCTTATAATTTAGGGTGGAATAGTGTTAATGTTTCTCCTAGATTGCACAAGGGTGAGGCAATTATATTGTCCAATTGATTTTATGCAAGTTGTTATAAATTGAATATATATTATATATATATATATATATATATATATATATATATATATATATNTATGAAGAACAAGTAACTTGTTCATGACAATTAACTTATGACGTATCAGGGTTCACCTGCCACATGTAAAATGGTTGTGCTAGTAATAATTTGCTTTTGGATTTTTCTCAGGGGAGGGGGTTTCGGGGTCTAAGATGACGAGAATGTAGGAAATGAGGGTTTTTGCAAGTTGCAAGGATAAGATAGGACTTTTTCCAAGGTGTTTGTAAGCTTTCTCCAAATTAGGTTGTCACCTGAACTAGTTATCAGAATACCCTTTCCATTGTATTTTTTCGACCTCAGTCTCTTAATTTTGGTGTGGGTGCTTGTTAAATGGGCGAGGAATTTATAGATTATGGTGGGATAGGCCTAGCCCTATCCATATGTTTTAAACTGAGGAGAATTACGATTTTTTATATTTTCCATGCAATCCCCTCATGGATCGGAGGTCACAATAGGGACACTTGGTGATCCTATGAAAAATCGGGACATGAAAATTAATCATGCCATTTTATCCTTGCAAGGTGACAGGGGAACTAAAAAAAGGGTTCAAGGTTTGATTCTCGAAAGGACCATGCAGTGTAGACATCCCTTCCCGGGCTCAAAAATATTCCCCTCTTTTTCCAACGAAGGAAACTTAAAGCAGACCAGACAATGGAACATGGAATGCGGGTTTCTGGAGCATGAGGCTCCAAAACCCCTTCTATGACCCATGGAGAGAGACCCTAATGCATCATTAGTGTCCATTTTCCTTCGTGGAAGCTGATGATATTAAGTTAATAAATTCCTAATAAGGGGGAGAAACCCCTTCTGAATTTAGGCTCTATATCCTTTGAAGAGAAGGTGGGGAAGTGTCAGTGTTGGTTAAAAGGATCCTCTAATACTAACTCGTTCACCAAACCCCACCATGGACCATCCAACAAGGTTTATGACCTTAGATTCTATTCCAAATAAAAGGAGTAGGAAATCCTACTTAGTAGGTAGGAAATTCTACTTGTTGAAATCTCAGTAGAAGGTTATGCTAAACATCCAAAGAGGAAAGAAATATACCATCATAAGGGCCCTTGGGTTTACGAAATACCTTAATAAGGATTCCCATGATGTATATTTATTTCAATATGATAGGGGTAGGTGGGGGAAAAAAAAATTAGCCCTCAAAAGGATTGTCAGAGTCAATAATTCAAATATAATTTTAATTCAAGAAACTGTGGTTAAGTTCAAAATAACATATAGCTATCGAACCTTGGTTAAAGAGGTGGTATTTTGTACCTTAAACATTAAAGGACTATCTTTAGGGTTTTTAATGGTTTGGATTCCTGATTTGTAGGAAATTTTTCCATGTCCCCAACTAAATAATTTCCAAATAAGACTACTTGCAAATAATGTTTCACCAACCTACTAGTTCCCTGGGTTGAGATGGAGACATAAATTTGGTAATAAGGGGATATGAGACCCAAAATAACTTTAGTTTACCCTATTCACATTTAAATGGGTCACATAAATGATAAGTTCTAAGAAAATAATTGGCATGGGCTCATGAATACACTTGGGAGCTTGTGGAACCTTCGAATGAGTAGATTCCCCACACACTTGGCATGATCTTCATCCAAATTCAAAAACATGGGTAATGTAACGTTATTGGAGGGTTATGTGGTGCCAAATATCATATAATGAGCCAAGTAATTCAAATAGGTAAAGGAGAGTAACTCCCATGGAAGAGGAGGAGACTAGAAGACAAGGTGTGCCACTTGGAAGGAGATTCCATGCACTCTATGACAACAAACAATGAAAAATTCTATGACAAGTATGACAAATTCAGACCTTATTGTAGACATATAACAAATATGAAATTATAGGGATAAAATAGCCACCAAGAGGTAGAATTTGGGATTTAGAGGCAGCCATTCGAATTTGGGAAAAAATTGGAGCATGAAGAGGAAAACAAGTGTCATGGGAGTTACTAAACCACTAAGATGAGTTGGAGGAATACAATGGAGGGAAATTAGACCTTAGTAGGAATCATGAAGTTAATAAAAGGATTTCATGAGGAATGATAATATACTTTGATCATTTTTTAATTGGCCTTTGGCATTTTGGATATCTTTTGCTTGTCCATTGCACGCTGAGTGTTCACTCTCCTTGCTTGTGAACCAATTTTGAGGGAGTTGGATTCCTTTACAAGTTGGTTTATGGAGAGGAAATTAATACCTATTATTTGATATTAATTAAGGATTTTTAGTTTCAGGTTAAAGGCCCATACATTTGTATTATCATCTATCTCCCTATTCTATCATTCCTTCTTCTCTATTCCCCTAGAGTCTCATGTTGATGGCGCACTTGTTGGAGTGATGCTTGCACTTTGCTGAGGATATTTGATGCCCAAGATTGGGTATATAATGTATGGCTCTGTAATCTCATATCCATATTTTTTGTAATTCTAAATATCATAAATACATGTATGAAAGTCTTGCATTCCCCATGCTCTTGAATAACTAGTTGTCATGGCTTTGGCTTTAATCTTGAAGTGGTTTTATATCATATTTGTATGAGGAATTCAATATGATTTTTATGATGTTGGGAAAGCCATATATTATGTAATACTCTTTACTTTCATTCCCATATTATATTTATCTTGAAATCCAAGAAACTACTGTGTGAGAAGCTTTCATTCTCATGCCATTGTATCACTAGTTTTTCATGGATTTTGGCTTCAATATTGAAGTAGTTTTATACCAGATTTGTATAAGGGATATTCTATGAGCTGGATGATTTTGTGAAAGAAATATATGAGGTGTTACTCTGTAATTTCATTTCCCTATTATCTGTGGGTTGAAATACAAAAAATCCATATGTGAAATTCTTGCGTTATTCTCATGCCATTGAATCACTAGTTTCCATGACATCGGCTTCAATCTTGAAGGAGTATTGTATCAGATTTGTATGAGGGATGTTATCTGAGTCTGATGATGTTTTAATAGACATATAATATGTGTTACTCTATAATTTCATGTACCTATGCTATGTGTGTCAAAATCCAAGGCAATTCCATGCTACTAATTCACTAGTTTTCATGTATTTGACTCCCATACTGAATGAGTTGTGTACAAGACTTGTATGAGGGGATTTATATGGTGTTTAATAATTTGGGGAATAAATTTTTATTATGTATATGGTGTATATATGTCACATCCTGATCTTATCCTTCAACTCTACCTTTCATATGTCAAAATCGAGCTAGTTATGCAATTTCCCCATAAGCAATTTCACTTAAAGTTATCAAACGAATGTGGAAATCTATAACCAGTTTGCAGAACTAATAAAAATTTGTAATGAAATAAAACTATGTATGATAAAAATCCCAAGAATATATTCACAAATTTTTGAGGTTCGTACTCGATTTGGGAAGCCAATTTTACCTTCACCCTTGGGGGAATTTGACCACAATTTCCTATGTAAAATTGCATTGTTTCTCACGAGCCCCAAACTAGTTTGGGGGAGCTTAAATTTAGATAAAAAGTATTTATAGGTCATATGGGAATGTTATAATACTTAACCTATCCTTTAATTTCAAATTTGATACCTTTTCTATTCAGTTGGAACCCCCTCTAGTCTGGACTAGCAAAGCTAAAAAATTGTCCAAAAAGCACTCTTTTCCAAATTCCCAAGTAGGGACATTACGGTGGTATAGGAGAATGGTATTGGAACCTATTGAATTTATGTAGTATATATATTCATTTTAGAAACTCTTTAATTCTTATTTTGATGATACGCCCAAGCAACATATGCAAGGGTTCAAATTGATGGCTAGCCAACTTAGGGGTAAGCTGGCCGCAGGGTGTAGTAGTAGTTTCCATCATTGAGATACACATAAGACAATTATTTTTGAATACTTTGATGATTAGTTGTATGGATTTAGACACAATCAGTCAGATTTGAACTCATTAAGGAAAAATCAACAATACACAAGTATGGAGGAGACCAAGGAGTCACCAACTTCTGTGGGTGCTGAAGTAGAAAAAGTATTACATCAAGAGGATCAAAATTCACTCCCAAGTGACTTTGAAAAATATGAGGAAACATCACATGAGAATGAACAAGAGTACCTTGAAACTATTTAATATAATTCCAAGGCACATTCTACTATGGACATGGACCAAAGGGAATCTATTGATGGATGCTTGAAGTATGAAGGAGTACCTATTCTTGGGTGCTCACAATTCTACATTGGTGACATAGAGATCAGATTTGAAAATTTTGTTGTGAGCCAAATTTCTCATGAGCATAAATATGAAGACGTTGTAGCAGCTAGTGAATAACCAAGGTTAACTTCTCCATCATCACTTGAGCTTCAAGAAGTTGATCAAATCAAGAAGAAAGAAGAAGAGGAGGTTCACTCCCATGAGCCATCCTTCATTGAAGGGTCTTTGAAGATGAGGTAAATGAATATCCATGAGTCCCTTAGCATACTAAATGACAATAAACCATTGGTGTCAATTTCTTGTTGGAAAGTTTCTTCATTGGAGGATCCATTCTTCCTTGAATACATGGAGAAGATTCAAAGAGCAATGTGCAACATTGAAGGTAATTTCATGAATTTGCTTCTGATAGAAACAATTTGGCTGATCTTAATGAATGGTTATATGAATAATACTTGAATAATAATGAGGATATTCATAAGCTCAAGCTTCAAAATGAGAAACTTCTTGAGAGGTTTCAAGATACTTGTTCTTCCTCCTATGTTTCAGATTATCATATGTCAGATTGCTTGGAGGAATCTCATGACATGAGGGTTCATGATAAACATGTAAAATTGTAGGTTCTTGATGTGTTTGAATATGAGCTTGATGAGAGCCAATCACTTGTTATGGTGGAAGAGGAACTTGAGTTTCTTCTTGAAAATGGTTACACACTTTTTGAAGAAGTGGATTATTCCACTACCTTGGAACAAACCTATAAGGAAAGTTTTGCATTTTTGAGGGAGGTGCATGTTCCTACCCCTATGGATCCTTTAAATGATGAAACTTTTGCACTTTCTGATCATTTGGGTGAGTTGGTTCTTTCTCCTACATCCTACACTTCCAAATTCATCCTAATGAAGTATGGGTGAAAGGTTTCTTTTTTATGGTGCCACATGAAGATTATGAAACTCCTATCTCTCCTTTTGATGATGACATGACTATAGAACATTATTATTTACATTTGCTTCAATAACCTTTGTTTCATCATGATGATATAAATATTCATGGGTGCATTGATGAGACTTCTTTGAGCCACTTGAAGTCCTCATGTTTTCTTTGCTCCTTATATGGTTCAGATTTTGGTGGAGGTTCTTGATTCACTTCTTGGATGAAAGAACACATGGCTGATTAATTAATGCACGTTATATTTTTTTGGAGTAGCATTATTGGACATGGGATCCTCACCTATGTCATTGGGGCATATCTGATATAATACTCGATGCTTGTGTATGCCACATGATTATACTTACTTGGATGTAAAAGCACTTTCATGATTCTTTGATGAGGTACCTTCTTGATGTACACTTGTATTATGTTGTTATGTGCTTTCATGATATATCTTTTGTACTCGTGATGTTTGGAAGGGTGCAATACAAGAAATGGGATTCGGGTATTGCTTGGTTTCAATTTTGGCAGAAACAAGATGTAGGGGATATTGAGTCACCACTTGAGAAGGTGATTATAATCAGAGTAGAGAAGCAACAAGAATGGTGGTTCCTCCTTAAAAATCTCTTGCAATCTTGGAAATTCAATTTTGGCAACTCAGTACCAACTTCAAAGAATTATACAAAAGCAAAAAGGGTTGACGTGGTGATGTCACAATTACTGTAATTACTGCAATTTTTGTTTTCATGTATTTTACTAATCCTTTTGGTGTTAGTGGCGATGTCACAAGATATGTCAATATTTATAGATCCACATATCTTTACTTTTAGAAACACACAATTGTAGTACATGAGTTCCATTACTCAAATTGCAGCTAAGGTTTGAAGCAAAGTTTTTGAAGGGAATAATTTTAATCAATATCCATGTTTGAAATTGATTGAGGAAAATAAATCTTGAGTGGGGAGGACTTTCATGTCCCCAATTAAATAATTTCCAAATAAGACTACATGCAAATAATGTTTCACCAACCTACTAGTTCGCTAGGTTGAGATGGAGACATAAATTTGGTAATAAGGGGATATGAGACCCAAAAGGACTTTAATTTACCATATTCACATTTAATTGTGTCACATAAATTAAAAATTCTAAGAAAATAATGTGGCATGGGTTCATGAAGACGCTTGGAAGCTTGTGGAGCCTTCGAGTGACTAGATTCCCCACACACTTGGCATGATCTTTATCCAAATTCGAACACATGGGTAATGTAACGTTATTGGAGGGTTATGTGGTGTCAAATATAATATAATTATCCAATTAATTCGAATAGTTAAAGAAGATTAACTCCCATGGAAGAGGAATATACTTTGAAGACAAGGTGTGCCACTTAGAAGGAGATCCATGCACTCTATGACAGCAAACAATGAAAGATTCTATGACAAGTATGAAAAATTCAAACCTGATTGCATACATATAACAAATATGAAATGACATGGCTAAAAATAACCACCAATAGGTCTAATTTTGGAGTTAGATGCAGCCATTTGAATTGGGGAAATAATTGGAGCATGAAGAGGAAGACAAGTGTCATGAGAGTTACTAAACCACTAAGATGAGTAGGAGGAATCCCATGGAGGGTAATTAGACCTTAGGAGGCATCATGAAGTTAATAAAAGGATGTAATGATGAATGAGAATATATTTTTATCATTTTTTAATTGTCCTTTGGAATTTTGGAGAGATTTTACTTGTCCGGTGCACAGTGAGTGTTCACTCTCCCTGCTTGTGAACCATCTTCGAGGGAGTTGGATTCATTTCCAAGTTGTTTGATGCAGAGGAAATTCATACCTCTCATTGGATATTAATGAAGGAGTTTTATTTTCAATTTGAATTTCTATACAGTCGAATTCTGATCTATCTCCCTTTTATCTCATTCCTCCTTCTCCATTCCCCCAAACTCTCATGTTGATGGCGCATTTGTTGGAGTGGTTATTGCACTTTGCTGAGGATATTTGATGGAAAATATTGGGTATATTATGTATGGATCTGTAATATCATATCCATATGCTCTATAATTAGAAATATCTGAAATACATGTATGAAAGGATTTCATATATTCCCCGTGCTCTTGAATAACTAGTTTTCATGGATTTGGCTTCAATCTTGAAGTGGTTTATATCATATTTGTATGAGGAATTTTATATGAGTTTTATGATGTTGGGGAATAAATATATTATTTAAGAATCTATACTCTCACTCCCATGATCTATTCATCTAGAAATCCAAGAAACTCCTATGTGAAAATCTTGCATTCTCATGCCATTGTATCGCTTGTTTTCATGGATTTTGGCTTCAATCTTGAAGTAGTTTTATACTAGATTTTTATGAGTTATATTCTATGATTTGGATGATTTTGTGACATAAATATATGATTTTTTACTCTTTAATTTCATTTCCCCATTCTCTGTGGTTCTAAATCCAAGAAATCCCATATGTGAAACTCGTGCATTCCCATGCCATTGAATCACTAGTTTCCATGACTTTGGCTTCAATATTGAAGGAGTCTTGTATCAAATTTGTATGAGGGTTTTTCTCTTATTTTTATGATTTTTTTACATCCATATATGATTTTTTAATCTTTAATTTCATGTCACTGTGATATGTGGGTCTAAATCCAAGAAATCCATAAGTGAAACTCTTGCAATTCCATGCTACTAATTCACTAGTTTACATGTATTTGACTCCCATACTGAATGAGTTGTATACAAGAATTGTATGAGGGGATTTATATGGTGTTTAATAATTTTGGGGAAGAAATTTTTATTCTGTATATGGTCTCTATATGTCACATTCTATTCTAAGCCTTTAACTCTACCTTTCATATGTCAAATCGAACTAGTTATGCAATTTCCCCATAAGCAATTTCACTGAAAGCTATCAAACGAATGTGGAAATATATAACCAGTTTTTGGAACTAATAACCAAGTGTAATGAAAGAAATTTATGTCTAATAAAAATCCCAGTGCTCTATTCACAAATTTTGGAGGTTCGTACTTGAGTTGGGAAGCCAATTTTACCTTCACCCTTGGGGGAATTTGACCCCAATTTCCTATGTAAAATTGCATTGTTTCCCCCTAGCCCCAAACCAGTTTGTAGGAGGTTAAATTCAGATCAAAATTATTCATAGGTCATATTGGAATGTTATAAGACTCACCCTATCCTTTCATTTCAAATTCGATACCATTTGGAGTCAGTCGGAACCCCCTCCAGTCTTGACTAGTAAAGCTCAAAAATTGTCCAAAAAGCACTCTTTCCCAAATTTCCAAGTAGGGACATTAAAAATTTCATCATATTATTTAAATTGAATAATTAGTGTAGACATGTAATCAGAGGGTTTGGTAATGTGACTAAAGTTCGTGAACATATACAAATATAATACTATTTTTGGAAGTTATGGTGGACTCAACAATCCTAGAGAACTGCTCCTTAATATTAGGAGGATACTTGAACCTCACTCTTTCAGTATGTGAAGTATGGGAGTCTCACCCTAAACATGATCCACTAGAAAATTATTTCAACTTTTTCCTTGAAAAGCATAAGGTGGTTGGCATCGAACCTATTAAATTAGTGCCTAAAATTTTTAGTCTTAGAATAATTGGATGGAGGAAACTTATTCTTAAAATATTGGGTAGCTTCGAGAGGAATATCTAACCACCTTCATATCCTTATGAAGATAAAGAGAGAATATTTAATATTTGTGGTGGTGGATAGGCTCACTAAATTTTCTCATTTATTTGTTGTTACTACCACTTTCACTGCTGCATAAGTGGTTGAACTAATTTTGAAAGAAGTTTTCATATTGCATGGGCTTCCCAAGAGCATTGTTAGTGACAAAGATAACATATTTTTTAGTGCATTTTGGCAAGAACTATTCAAAATGGTGGGGACGAATTTGACACCTAGCATAGTATATCATCCACAAACTAATGGTCAAATAGAGAGGATGAATCAATTGTTGGAAGGCTACTTGAGGAACTATGTTAGTCGGAAGCTAAAAGTATGGATAAAATGGTTGTATTTGGGTGAGTTTTGTTACAATACTACTTTTCATACGTCCATTGGAATGTATCCTTTCAAATAAATTTATTGTTATGATGCATACACTTTTATTGAACACATTTTTTGTGATAGTAGAGCTCCAAAGGCTAAGGATTTGATTGAATAAAGTCAACAAATTTTGAATATTTTGAAAGATAACTTGCAAGTTGCCCAAAATCAGAAAAAACAATATACAGACCAACATAGAGTGGAGAGGTACTTCCAAGCTTATGAATTGGTATATTTGAGGTTGCATCCCTATAAAAAACCCACCTTAAAGGGTAAAGGTTCAAAAAAACTCAAACCAAGGTTTTATGGTCCCTACAAAATGATTCGAAAGGTTGGAGAAGTGGCCTATGAATTGGAGCTTCCCATGGGAAGTAAAATTCATAATGTATTTCATGTTTCATGTCTAATGAAGGTTATACGTCAGCATATTTCAGTTTCAGACACCATACCTCCTTTGGATGATGAAGGACAACATTTTCTCATCCCGTACAAAATATTGAAAACAAGGGAAAGGAAGTTAAGGAGAAGAACAATAAAAGAATACTTGGTACAATGAAAGGATTTTCCTAGTGAGGAAGCCACTTGGGAAGAGGAACAAATTTTTAAGAATCCAAACTTGGCATTACTTTAAGACATGAAATATGGGGTGGGGAGGACTGTCATGTCTTGATTCCCATGAGACTACTAGTTAGCAATGTTTCACCCACCTACTAGTTCCCTAGGTTAGGGAGGAGGCATTAAATCTTGCAATAAGGGAGCAATGGGACCCAAGAGAACCTTATTTTTTAATTTACACATTAAATTGGGTCATAAAAATAATAAATATGGAGAAAATAAAGTGTCATTGCTTCATGAGGACATTTGGAGGTTCATGGAGACCTTGGGTGGCTATATTCTTCCTTATGCATGTTTTGACTTAACACCAAATTTGAAATTATGAGGAATGTAACATTCTTGGAAGGTGAAGAGGTGTCAAGTAACATATCATGAGCCCAAGTATTTGAATATGTGAATAGGATTAACTCCACATGGAAGATGAAGAGGCCAGGAAGAAACTAAGTGCCACTTGGAGAGAGATTCAATTTGTTTTATGACAACAGTGATGGAAGATTCTATGACAAGTCAGACATGATTATAGAACTATGAAAATATGAAATTTCAGGGATAAAAATATCCTCCAACAGCATGCACTTTGGGTTTGGTGGCAGCAATTAGAATTTGGAGGAAGATGAAGGGTTGAGGAGAAGGACAAGTGTCATGGAGGTTGCTAAACATCAAGAATGAGTTGGATGAATCCTTTGTGGGTCAATTTGAACTTGGAGGACCTTATTAGGGTTAAAAAATATTTCATGAGGAATTATAATGGATTTTCATCATTTTATAATTTTCCTTTACCATTTTGGAAATCACTAGCTTGTCCATTGCACGGTGAGTGCTCACTTACCCTGTTAGTGAACCAATTTCGAGAGAGTGATATTATCATGCAAGTTGGCTATGGGATAGGCCACCATGACCTCTCATTTGGATATTAATGGATATTTTTTACTGCATATAGGTTTCTTCTACTGTTCATGATCCATCTCACCTCCCATTCTCTCAATCCCCACTTCAATATTTCCACATTTCTCTATGATGGTGCACTTGTGTGAATGGTGGTTGCGCCCTATTGAGTCCAGTTGATTCCAAAGAATAGTTGAATGATTTATGTTTCTGTAATATGGTTCCCATACTCTATGTAAGTCGAAATCAGAAAAAATACATATGCAAATGTCCACATTTCCAAGCTATGTTGTGACTAGTTTCCATGTGTTGGTTTCCCATTTCAATGGAGTTGTATATATGATGTATGTTGTGACTTGGACCTGATTTTATATGTTTTTAGTGAGATATTAATATTATTTTAATATTATAAATTCATTATGATCTGTTCTGAAGCATTATATGTACAAATTGTGAGTCAAAGTTAAGCCATTACATGTCATTTCCCTTAAGGAAATATCACTAAATTTATGCATTCAAATATGAAGCTTTACATATAGATTTCAGAACTCTTAACCATACCAAATGAAATTAAATGAAGTATAAAAACATACCCCATAATCTATTTTACATTTTAGGAGGGTCGCATAGGATTTGGAGAGCCATTTCTTCTCACACCCTAGGGGGAATTCCACCACAAATTACTAGTAATTTAACCATTTTTTCCAATGTTCCCAAATCAAGTTGTAGATGTTTATAACATATCATAAATTTATCATAGAGTTCATTGAGTGGTACTAATACTTCCCATATTAGTCCCTATGAAATTCGATACACTCTTGTTCCATTTGAATCCCCTAGAGCCAAGACTAGTCAAGACATTTTTTCCCCAAATTCTACCTTTGTTGGGAATTTTTGAATTGGTTCATTAAATAGATACAAAGGATGTGCTTATTTATGTTAGTATTTTCGGATTTTTAAAATTGGTTGGATAATGCTCTTTGATCTCCATGTTGTATTTATTACACTTTGATTTGTCTTCAATCTATGGAATATAGTTTTCATAGAGAATCCATGACCCAAGACAATACACATGTTATTAGTTGCAACTCGGAGGCCAAATTTTTGTGGACTAAGGACGAGCTTGGTTTTTTTGGCTTAACTTATTGCTTTAGAAAGGCATGCCCTTTTTCTAAAGTCTCAAATTTGTGTTTTTGTTTCCTTCATAGTTTTAAATTCCATGCCTTTGACTAACTTCCACTAACAATCAGGGTAATTAAACCTCAAGAGTTTTTAATTAAATGCTTCTTAGGTCTTTTTGATTCCTTTGTGAATTTTACAAATATTTTGTTATCTAGATTTTTCACTGGACCTTGAGGTTTGAGATGATTTCCCTTTGTTATAGAGGATAAACTAAAATTATGGTCTTTGGGTTATTCAACACTTTCATGAGGAAGGAATTGATCAATTTCCAAGTTATCTCTTTCAAATTTTATTCAAGGTCAAGTCGATTGATTAAATTGAGATAACAAAGCACAACCAAAGTTAGGCATTCCAAATCGTCTAGGAATATATGCTAATTAGTGTGAGTGTATTATTGAATAGCACTTAGCCTATTGATTAACTTAATCTATTGAGCATGATATCTCCTAATATTGTTATGTATACACACCCACACTTTGTGGTCACATATATCAAAAATATTTTCTTAAATTTATCTATTATACACCCTCTCTTAGGATCCGATGCCTTGACAACTTCTTTGTACTGGGAAACAAAACTTGTGCACTATTATTTCTACATTTATATCCATAATGTTGAAGTTAGGGACTTGATACCTTGTAGATACAATTGTTTTTATTATAGTTTATTTTATAAATTTCCACTAGGAAAACCTTAAACCTTGAAATGATCAAAATAAAAATTAAAATTTAAAATAATATTGTCATATTGTGTGTAATTAGATAAAATAAATACAAAATTATCCCATTATAACAATGGAAGAAGGAATGGCACAGGAAACACCACCCACCTATAGGATATAACATAATGCTTCTTTATTATTTCCCAGTTGGTGCAAAGGAACATCGTAAAAAATATTGTGCTAAAATGGAATAGGTATGTTTGTGGGACTACGAACCCCCTCTGCATACCGATTTCAATACTACATAGTTTAATGAGGTATATATATCCTACCCCCCATTTGAACCTTCGACTATTATTAAAGGTTATGCCCACTTAATTGTTCATTAATTTTTATAACCTCATGCTAACATGTGAGGTTTAACTAACTTTATTCATTTTAAGTTAGATAAGTAGTTTGTGTCTCTTTAGACATTTATTCCTTTGTAATACCCATAGTTTTTACTTGGAATGTATTTAATCAAAATTATGTAAATGATGTAAATATGCTAGTATGGATTCCTAGGGTGGATTTCAAGGCCAAGGACCAACTAGTGAATGACTAGGCATGTATGATATATAAATTTTTATTTGAACCGTATGATTGTCTTAACATGCCAATTTTAAATGTATGTAAATATTATCTGGAAAATAATAAAATGGTCCAAGATGGATGTGTAAACAGAAATAGAGGCGCTATGATTCCATCAGTGGGGAAGAGGAAAGGGGGCCTATGGTAAACTAAATCCTTTGTTTCCAATTGTCAACTTTATAACTCATCCAAAATTCTGCCATCTGCTTTAGATGATACAATTACTTCATATTGACCATTAAACCCAATTATGATTGCATATGTGAGGTTGGTGGGAAAAGTCACTTCATGCAGTTATTGGGGCATGGGGGTTGTGACAGTTATGTTAGCTGCCATGAGTCCTTTCTTCTATGGTCAAAATATATGGTAGTTGTCTTTTCACCATTATATCATAACCCTTGGAGTCAACACTCATTTGATCATTCTCTCATGCAAAGTTCTACACTACATAGAGTTTCCTATTGATTGTTCATGACCATTACCAAACTGTGCTTAACCTAGAAATTCAAATTTAGAGACAGAACTGCAAATTTGGAATGGAAAATAGATGGATGTATGTGAGCATAGAGTTTGTGCAATATAGTACCATTTAACCATTGAGTTCTCTAGTTTTTCAATGATTGAAAAACCATGAATAAATGTTGCAGGAGACTCTCCAATATCATAGAACAGGTTGGAATCTTACTGCACACACTGGTAAGCACTATAAGGGTTTGATTTCCTTAGGGAACTATGGATCAGTGAAGGGAAATTCCTTCCTTACGTTGTGTGTAGAATTTGGAAGAAGTGCCATGGCTGTGATGGCTTTGTGACATCCTTGTAGAGCTATGGATGAGATTTTTGCTAAGAATAGAGAGCAGAACAGGTTGTGAGATATGAGAGAGAAGATTGTAGGTGTTTCCTTCACCTTGATGGCCTCATATCCTAGCTTGGGGGTGTCCTCTCAATAAAAATAGTAAATGTTGAATAGAGTGCCTATGTTGGGTGGAATATAGCTCATACGCAGCTAGTTGATTGGATATTATTTGTTTAAATATAAGTATTCTTTTGTGTTTGAATATGAAATGTTTTTAATAGATGTATGTAATGATTATGTTGATATATGCATGCTAGATGTGTGTGTATATTTTTATTTCTGTTGTGTATTTCTATTATGCATTTACATACATATTTTTATTGTTACGAATTCATAATTATGATTATGGGAAAAAATAGATTCACGAAATCATAGTAATGCCCCCTTCTGCTAGTCATATTCAGGGACGAGGATGTTACATCCTTCATAAGTAACCACTAGAATATATTACCATCCTTGATAATGGTATAGGTATTATTCTTCCCATCATGAATTATGTATCTATCATATTGTCATGGAAACAAACCTTTATGGGAACAATATTACATAGAATATCGTAATTGTATTTACCAATATATAAATGGCATCAAGAGCTAGTTTACCACCACCGCTTCATATTTTCTTATGGGACTTTTAACTACCCTTTTAAAATTAATTAAAAAAAATATCATTATATTATCATTTTGGAGTCCAAAAATTCTTATGAGCTATCGTGCAATGTATATGTAAGCTATAATTTCTTTTATGGTATTGGTTTACCTAAAATGAAGTGGAGTAAAGAAAAGAAGCAATTCAACAAAGTTTAAGGATAGAGCTTATTTATACACCATGATAAATAGTTATCAAAATATATGTACCTTAATGAATTATAGAAAACCTAACAATTTCAATTGTTCCATAAAGACTACATGAATAATAAATCAGTCAACCGAACACACACAAATTTAAATTATGAAACACAACAACTATTATAAATCTACCTAAACTAAAATAATCAATACCTATTATGAGGAGTGGCCCTTGCCTCCCTGAAATCGAGTGTTGTAAGATTATTTAATGAACTAAATATTAACTTTCTCAATGCATAAACAAATTATAGATTGCAAAACCAACTCCTTTACTAATCACCTTAGCACAAAGCAATATGACGTAGCATCGTCTCCTCCTCTACTAGGACAAGAGACTTTGTTTTATACAATTTCATAATCAACTGTCCTTTTAGGAAAATGCTAAGAACATGATTGAGAATCTTATTGATTCTCAAGTTTTTCTAACTAACAACTAACAAAAGGGTAGATCACTAACAACCATATCAAAATAGATACACCAATACATTTGTTAACACCAAAAATTGTCCACATAGCTCTCTATGGTCCAAACCATAATTATACATCATAATCCCACCATTATTCTCTCTATTATGACCTTCACAATTAAATTCCACCAAAATTGGTCCAAAACATCATCATTCCTTCCCTCATAAATACAGGGAAGTTGGGAATTTATTACAACATAACCCCCATTCTCCCAAAAAGGACCAAAAAACCTAAAATCAGAATGAGTCCAAAACCATGGACAAATACCATGCACTATGAAAAACCATGGACCAATACCATGGGTAAGAAAATCTTGGATCATCCTATAAATACATTGTGAAGGTATCCCCACAACAACTTTACATTATTGAACTTTGTCACTATACATTACATGATTCCAGAACCTTACATTCCCACACCATCCCACGTTGCACATTAAGTTCACTCTATGTAACCCTTGATTCCTTTTTTGGTGGAAACCCTTGTTAGAGAAAATAAGAGAACCGGATCGTGGGAATTGCCGGACCACATACTCAAATGAATACAGTAGTCCATCTTATTGAAAGGTATGTTACATTTCTATTTTACTAGTTAGACCATAAAATAAAATAAAAAATAAAAAATATTAATTGTTGCTTGTTTTAATAGTCAAGGTTGAGATCCTCCCTTGCACCATGAACTCTATCCTTAGATCCGGTTTATCTAAGGTAGGTGATTTCTCATGTAGCTGGAGAGATATATCCACTACAACATCAACTTCAATCCTTCAATTATGCCCTTGTCCATATTCAGACATTTTCATTGCAACCATCTCAGAATAATTTTCAAATTTCTTCATAAAATATAGAATATAACTTAGATCTTCTCAAATCATGGCATAAGATCCGTGACACTCAATCTCCTACTAAAAAATAAAAATGCTACCATATCCAATGAGATCTACAACAAAATTAAACAAATGTTCTCTTAGGATCAATAAAAATCAAAATTAACAACTTCACGGCATAACTAGAGTAGAAAAATCATGATATAACTAGAGCTACAACATCACGATATAACTGGAGTTGCAACATTGTGATATAATTGGAGTATAAGATCCATAGAAAAAGGAACATACGTAGAATAACCGGTTAACATACGTTGATATCATGAGTAAATGCAAAAGGCATACACATCCCTAATGAACAAGCATAATGCATTAAAATGACATGAAATAAGGGAAAAGAGTAACTTGAGTAAAATGCCTCAATATAAATAGTAAGAGACTCAAATGAATATGGTGGATAGAAAAAATATTTTATAAATGAGAGGAAATATTTAATAGAAATGACAATTATAGATCCCAATATCTCCCCCTAGTTGAAGTTGTTGAATGCCCTCTTTCAACCTCTGTAATCAATGTTAATGAAATTATGAATGCCTATTATGAAGGTTACTCAAACTAAAGGATGAATGTCCTTACTCTCCAACTAAATAGTACTCGGCATTTCATTCAACCTCCTTCACAATTTGGCTTCATCCTATGGTCTCAACTTATAGAAAAAATAGTACTTTGGAACAGGAAAGCATATCAATGGAAAGTAAAATTTGAGTCCAAACCATATATGACCACACTTCCTCAAACAACCAATGTATTTATCAATCCTTTTAACTTCTTCTTAAAAATTACAATAACTATAGGATCTCTTTGTTTCATTTCTTAACTATAGTTATCCCACATATACCTCAATATAAATAAGGCATATTGCTTCATATGGACAATATGCCTGATACAATATGAGAGTGTCTTATTGAGTTGCAATGACAATAGGGACACATGTTGGAGACTTAAGTAATTCAATATCTAACCTGATGATAGTCTGAGGACTTTTAATTTCTCTTCACACCCAAAATTACAGTTATGTTTATTTTGTTCAATGATGTATTGATCATGTCCCCATTGGAATTGGTGACACACGAAAGAAGAAAAAGCTCTAAATTGTACATTTCCAACAAAAGGATTAGGATTCTACTTAAAATAATGAATAAAAAGGATTTCATGATGATCTAAATCACATAATAAATTCTTATCCTCATCACTACTGCTAAAGAATTCTTCTAAAAATGAATCCATATATATGAAATCATGTGGCCTTCCTTATGCTGCATCCCTAAGTTGAAATAAGAAATTTTTTTTTTGAAGAAAGACAACAAAGAGAGGGGATGAACCTCTACAACTGAGAACGAATTGAACTAAGTCACTCATATGTTTTTTTTTCCTTTTTTGGGGTTATCACTTGTGTTTACAATTATGAGATTATTTTCCTATATTCTCTCCAATGATCCTACTTTTATATGTTCAAAGAAAGAAATTTATCCCATTGCTTCCTAAGGTGATGAATAAATTTTTAATTATGTTCCTCAAGAGGAGACACTCCTCGACCATAAGTTGTAGTAGCAGATTTTGATTTGAGCATCTCTTCTCTCAACTGAAAGTAATCACTAAATCTTGCAAAAGTTATTTGTGCACCCATTGTCTGGACAATAGGGTTGGAAAGTAGTCATCTGTCTGTGTACCCATTTTATGGAAAATAGGAATGGAAAAATTTCCATATGTATGTGTACCCACTATTTGTACAATCAGCCTCACAAGTTCTTTGTAAATTTGTGCTTCTTTATCCTAAACAGAAGGATTTTGTTTCTAAACCCCAATAGAATTTTTTTTATTCTTTGCTTGGTTTCCTTAGCAATCACATCAATTTCCTAGGGACATAGTGGTTTCATCATGACCTAAGTATAAACATCATATACTAACTCAAGATTATCCTTAGGGATATGATTAGTGAGGAACTCAATTATTTCTATAGGATATCCAACAACTACACTAAAATATTCAATGTGTTCTCTAGGGGAAAAGGAAACAAACATTTTGTTCATTGGGTCACCTTCATGCATTACAGAAGGTGGACACTTACAATGGTCAAGGGAATGGACTAAGGTGTCCAATATTGTATTAGATCAATATGCCTATAGTTTTTCCATCGAAATATTCAATTTCTTTCTTAACTTCTTATTTATCCTATTTAACTTATGATTTTGATTCTACAAAGTAAAATTAGAGGGTCTCATATGCATCTCACCTAGAGAGATGTTGATGATTCGCTTATTCTTTTGCCTTATATGATCATTTAGGACTACTTTTGCAATGGGTTTAACTTGTGGAAAATAAATCTCTAGTTCAGGGGAAATTTCCATAGCAGTGGACTCGTTGTTGGTTCTTGTGTAGCAATAGATGGTTCTCATATTGTTGGTTATTGTGTGACAACATGTATCTTTTATTCCTAGGCTTCCTGGTACTAATGTTGATTCTTGTGGAAGAACACTAGTTCCATCTGGGAGACTTGCTTCAATAGAGGAATGTGTTCTTCTCTTCCTAGGAATTTCAGTGTGAGCCCCTACCTTAAACCTTCTCTTTCTTATGAATGGTATTGCATTGGATATCAAAGGGACCTCTTCCTAAAGAGGACATGGTTGAATTATCTCCCTTGGAGGGTTTTAACCAATAATATGGATGGCACTATCATACAGAACAAGAATGAAAGACATCGATTTTTGGTCTTATTCCTCTATACGGTCTAAATGTTTTTATGTTTCTCCTTCCATAGGTAATGCATATTCTTACTCATATGATTCCATTTCCTACCCCTCCATATGTTCAATTTTGTCTACTATATCACTATAGTGAGTTTTTGCAAGAATTATTCCCATGTCCTCTATGACTATAATAAAGCATATATTACCATAAGTTTAATCAACCAATGGTTAGAAACACAATCAGTAGAGTTATTTGAAGTTTAATTTTGTGTGCCATGTGTTGTAATGTTTTTAGAAGGAAATAGATATGTTAAGTAGATGTTGGTGTCTAGGATGGGTAGGAATTTTGAAATCATATCCAAATAGAAGATGATATATACCATGGTCTCATACCCCACTAAGAATTCATACATGATTGTTGGAAGCATAATATTTCATTCAAACCATATTTCGCCAATCTATGGTATTCCCATGGCTAAGGATAATATTTCCTCTATAACCATGATATTCAACCCATGGACAACATTTTTGGATACATGGAGGTTCTAAGAAAAGTCTAAAGTGATATATGAATCAATCCCTTGCAATCTCTCAAAAGATGTCATCCAACCTTCATTTTTAGAAATATGCTATACTACTTGATTATTCTACAACTGGGTTAGAGACAAAGGTTCATGTCTAACAAGTGGGCTACCCATGATGGTATTTTGTAGTAGGGGCCATATTTTTTGTAGTAGCAATTGATCAATAAAAAATAGGTGCAGTGAGGGGTATATGACACTCACTCAAGTTGCAATAGACAATGTGGGTTAAAATTGTCAAATGAGGATTGCATGGTAAAAGAATTAGGTGTAAATCATAAAATAGTGCCAATTTATGTTGAAAAGAGAGACAAAATCCATAGTGATATATGGTGTAATGGAAAGGAAAGTGAAGTAAATTGAAATGGTAGTGAAAGTGACCTCTCCCCCCAACTAAAAGGGTGGGTCTTCCATGGCCTTCTGGGCTGGCATTTGCATCCCACGCTCCTCATGAGTTTCCCAACATGGGTTAACCCCCTCTCATGGATTTTAAATTTGGAAATTGTATTATATTAAATCTACGGGTTTTGGTCTAATGACAAACGTGATCCAACATGGTATCAGAGCTGATAGCCTTGACCTAGCCCTATTGTTTGAAAGTTGTGTTGAGTTGGATATAGGGTTTATTAACTCGGGGTGGAATATTTTTTGATTTATACCTCTCCTTGAAATTTGATCATATTTGTTACATCAGAAGGATGACTTCTAAGGTAGAACTTGTTATTCTCAATGGCAACAATTATGTAATCTGGGATACATATATGGATACCTTGTTGAAAAGTAATAGACTATGGAAGTTCATGAATACTGTTATTTATGACCTAATGGATGTCGATGCCAAGTTTTTCATTGACGTAAAGAAGGATGAAGCTGTGGTTGTTATCACGACCTACATTTCAAGGGAAACTCGCTTCCATACAAGTGAGATCGGCTGTCCTCAAGCCATATGGAACAATATGAATAATTTTCTCAACAATATAAATGAAGGTGAAGTGATGTAGATAGAGAAATAGTTTATCTCTCTGGAACCTATTTCCTTTGAACGGATCAAGGATTGTTCAGCTCATATCAAAGAGCTACAATTGAAATCGGGCGAATGTAGCAAGGATTTTTTGAAGAAGGATGGCAAACTCATTGAGTTTGTTTTGATGAACTTAAAGACACCATATGATGTGTTATGTTCCTCCTTTCGGGAAAATTGGATGTCACGCAAGGAAGATGGTAAGGATTTTACCTTTGATACATTATGTGATCTATTGATTAAAGATCAACAAAAGTTTCTTGAAGAAGGGAACCTGGAAAAAAAAATCAGACTCACTTGCTAAAAAGTAAGGTCAATACAAACCTTAAGGAATGTGGTCGACATGATCACCGGCCTGAATGTATAAACCAATATACAAAAGGGATAACCAAAGAGGCATCACCAAAAAAAAAGGATCATAAGAATAAGACCTGTTGGTATTGTGCAAAATTGGGACATGTTGAGAAGAACTACTGGAAGAAGATGAAGGATTTAGAAGGGAAGGTCAAGAATATTGAAGATAGTGTATCGATTGGATAGTCAACCAATCAACATTCTAAAAATTATATGTTTTCTTCCAGCACTTCCCTTGAATTGCATTCCTGCACCAATCATATTGAAAGGATAGTGGACTATGGATGTACTCATCATATGGAAAAGGATGCTTATCTATTTTCTTCCTTAAGTGGTGCTCTTGAAGAGAATATTTATGTCACAAATGACTATTCCCTCACTATCGCTAGATATGTAGATGTTGAATTCCATCATGGTCGCATATCCAATGTCTATCATGTACCAAGCCTAAGTACAAACTTGTTGTTGGTTTCTCAACTAACAAAGACCATGAAGTCTATTGAGTTTTGGTCGGATCGCTTAACGACGTAAAGGATCTGAGGCTTGGGGGGGAAACTATTGCTTCAGGGGTGGTGGATACCAAATATGGACTTTATAAGTTTTGTGATCCTCCCATGAATGTTCCAAGATGACTAATCCAACTGCACTCGTCGCTCAAACGGATAACAAAATTCAAATTTAGCATGAAAAACATAGTCATCTAAACTTTCAAAGTATGAAGATGATGGTGACTCAAAATATGGTTAATGGGTCTCCCAAAGGTTGTTCCACCAAATGGAGTTTTTAAAAGAGGTACTTGGGAAGAATCATCACGAAACCTTTAATTCATGGAAAGCATGGCGTGCACATGACCGATTGGAACCTATTCATAGTGATCTTTGTTGCATGTACAAACCTTCACTAGTAGGAGCAAAGTATATTTTGACCTTTATTGATGATTTCTCTTGATATACATGTGTTTATTTCTTGAAGAATAAGAGTCAATTATTTAAAATATTCAAGGAATTTAGAGAAATCATTGAGAAGCAGTGTGGCCAACCCCTTAAATATTTGAGATTAGACAATGGTGGTGAATATGTGAGCCGACAGTTTGAAGAGTATCTCCTGCAAAATGGTATCTCTTGGAAGAGATATGTTCCTTACACTCCTTATAAAAATGGCGTTGTAGAGAAAAAGAATCATATTTTAGTAGCAACGGTCGGGTGCCTACTACAGACAAAATATTTCCAACAAAATTTTGGGAAGAAGTTGTTTATTGCTCAAATTATCTCTCTGAAACTTGTCCTGAATAGAAAAGTTATTGACATGAATCCATTCAAGTAGTGGAATGGTAGGAATCCCTCTATTAGACTCAAAACCTTTGGATGTGTTTCATGGGAACATATCAGTAATGACTGCAGAATGAAATTGGATCAAAGAGCCATTCTAACATCATCATGGGCTACTCTAATGAGTCAAAATCCTATAGATTGTTTGACACTGTCAAAAAATAAATCATCTTAAGTAGAAGTGTGAACTTTGATGAGACGAATTCATGAAGTAGGTTGTTGAATTTATCCTCTTTTATAATGCACAATGATATTTTTAATATTCTTGAAGAATCTAGATCGAATTTACTTGTCTGTGGATTCTTGACTGGATAAATAAATTCTTCTCATGAGTCAATTATTGTCAGTCTACTATGACTATTGAAGTTTACAGTCTAACTTCTTCACCTCACCCAACTGGCGATAGTTGACCTGGATCATTGATGACTTGGTTACCTCAGTGGGTTATTAAGACAAATGAAGTTGTTGGATAAGATGCTAGAAATTCCAATATTGATTGGCAATATTGTTGTCAAAGGAAATATGGAAATGTTTCCTTTATGGCATGTGTGCTTAACACTTGTGATCCTATTATATATGTTGGTGCTTAGTGTGTACTAGAAAGGGAAGCTTATATGTCTGCTGAGATTAATTCCTTGAAGAATAATCAAATGTGGGAACTTGTACCCTAACTACAAGGAAAGAATGCCATGAAATTTCGATGGGTCTATAAGACAAATTTTACCTCTAACAGTGTTGCTGAATGCTGCAAGGCTCATTTGGTCTCCAAGGGATTTTCTCAGCAAGAAGACATCGACTACACTAAAACTTTTACGCGTGTCGCAAAGTTGAATTCTATCCATCTGATACTTTCCCTTGCTGCTTAATATGGATAAGAGATTCATCATATGGATGTTAAAAACTTGTTTCTTCATGAATACATTACTGAAAAATATATGGAAAAACCTCCTAGCTTCATGAAATATTCTTCCCTTGTTTGTCCACTTAAGAATCTATTGTATGGATTGAAACAAATACCTCATGCTTGGTATGAAAATGTTGACTTCTTTTGTCAATATTGGCTTCAAACATTGTGAATCTGACAACAATATTTATATATTACATGTTAATGGTGATACCTTGATTGTCTTCTTATATGTTAATGATTTAGTCATAACTAGTGATGCTGCCAATCTAATTATGGGTTTGAAGAAACAAATTATAGATACCTTTGAATTGACTAACCTTGGTATTTTGCATTTATTTCATGGAATTCAAATTTCGTAAAAGCATGATGGTATCTTTCTTTATCAACCTAAATTTTTCTTGGATTTGTTGAAAGAATTCAAGATAGAAAGCTGCAAGTCATGTGCTACACCTTATCAATTAGGAGTGAATTCATCAAGAGACTACAACTCTCCATGAGTCAACACCACTCATTATCGACAGTTGATTAGCATCCTGATCTATTTGACACATAATCGGTCAGATCTCTCATTTTTTATTAGTGTGGTTTCCAGATGCAAGATCCTCAATAAATTCACTAGAAGGATGCAAAGAGAATTGTTCGTTGTATTAAGGATACTTATCAGTATGGGATCAAGTATTGTCACTATACAGAAACACTAGTCGAGTACACTAATTATGATTGGGGTGGTGATATTGACAACCAAAAGTACACTTCTAGATATGTGTTCTGACCTAGTTCTAGATCCCTAGGTCTGGTTGTGTAAGAATCATAAGATAGTTTCTCTTTCAACTACCAAATCCAAGTATTGTGGTGCTGTCATTGTAGGTACAAAGGAAATTTGGATGCATGATCTTCTCAACAAAGTTGGATTTCATGTTTCGGCCTCTACTATTATTTACTGTGATAATAAAGGTGCTATTCAAGTTGTTGATAATCCTATTGCTTGTAGAAATATTAATCATGTTGAACTTCATGTTTCTTATTTGAGACAATTGGTACAAGATAAGATTGTCTAACTTCTTTATTGCAGAATAGATGATCAGGTCACTGATATCTTTACGAAGCCCTTACCAGAAGATAATTTTCTGAAACTTCAAGCTATGATTGGGATTCGGGAAGATGCAATTATGGAGGGGTGTTCAAAACAAGTAATTTTACCTCTTGAATCTCCAGAGCATTGTGCTAATGGGTGGGTGTTGGAACCTAAGGTATTGGTAGTTCATTAGACCTTTGGATCTTATGGAGACAATCAGTCATTAGATGACAAGAGACTAGCGGAGCAGTCCACTGGAATTGATGGAGCGACTCAATAGTCGGTTGAACATACGACCGAATGGTCAGCACAACCATAGTAAGTGCGACTACAACAACCAACTAAAATTTGGGATGTTACAAATTTTGTGTAAATGGTTAATCCTGATGACCCCTATGTGTGGAACGGATCCCCCTTACTTCTTGGAAGTTGGTTAGATATAGAAACTATACATAAGAAACCCTTTGGGTTGTATAACATGGAAATTGTAGTAGGATATGTCTTCTGTACTCATTATTCATTATGATGCTTTGATCATAATGCTTTGGGAGTTACAACAACCATGGATTATTGAAAAGACATCGATATTTGTAAGAATAATGGGTGGTGGTAACATGTCGGGAATTGTAACAACCATAATGCAACAAAAATATATTGAGAGTTGCAGTAATCAACAAAGAGTGAAAAATAGTTAGAGTTGTAAACATCACATAAAACTAGATCTACAACTTGCACAAGTAGTAATAACAAGAAAATGAAGTTGCAACAGATAAAAATGAAAGAACATGTTAATGCAAAAACTATGCAAGTTGCAACCAAAGTGTTGCTTTTCTTTTCTTTTTTTCTTCTCTCTCTCTCTCTCCCTCCCTCTCTATCTCTCTCTCATATATATCATCCACCAACAAGATGGTTTTTATATGATATTGGTCTACTTTCTCCTCGAAAAGGATTTTCACAAACAAATTATTTCTCTCATTTTTTAAGGAATTGAGAAAATCATTCTATTGTGGGTGTAAATGGTTGAACCACTACATGGAAATCCTAAAAATATAGGTATGTAGAAATATGACAAATAAAAGCTTCCTTGGATAATGTTTTTTGATACAGTTGCAACCGTTGTCCAATATCCAGCAAAGGGGTTCGAGCCTCATTAATATTTCTGAGCTTAACTTAACCATTATAAAAATTTGTGTCAATCTGGTATGGACCTAACCATCATGCAAAAAAATTCCCTTTAAATTACATGAATCTGGAGTCATACAGTAGGTTCTAATCTCTAGTTTGAAACTTCTTTTTATTGATAAATTTGTCATCCATTTTACTCGCTGTTGTTGAAAAATTGAATTTTAAGGTAGGACGGCTTGGAAAAACTCATCAAATTCATTGAGTTGATTTAGAAAAAAATTTTGAGAATCTGTAAGATCTATAACAACCTATAAACTATCCCCTAATTCTTTTACTTCAAAATCGATGGGAAACAAAATACTCTTATCATAAACAAGCTCGTAGGGACTGATTACAGTGGTATTGTGCCATGTAGTTCAATAATTCCAAAGGGATTATGAAATTCAATTATCCCAATCATGAAAATGAATATTGTACTCTACCAACTTGGATATTTGGCACACTGACTCAGACAACTTAGCAATCAACAAGATATGTCACTCAAAACTAGGATTCGACAAAGATTTGGACTTATTGGGAGTTCAAAACAAGAGAAGGGATAATGTTCATCTTTGGATCCTATGCACAATGCATTGGGACCTTTTATGGTTTCAAAATCAGTGAGGATGAATTTTAATCCCAAGGTTCTTGGGAACCCCAACATATGCAAACTAAACCCTTTGTTTCAAACATCCTCTGAACCAATGGAGATGGATTTTGGCTTGGATAGGATTAGAAACATAAAATATCATTCAATTACCTCTTAGGACTCACACCATCAAGTTTGAGGAATTTTTTAGGTGGTTTCAAAGGAAAACCAGTGATATTGTCTTCTAGGACTACTCAACTCACTTAACTTCTGGATGACCCAAACAATGCAAATGAGCTAAAAATTCTCAATATTAGGGTTGGTATGTGTTATTTAACTTGTTAATGAACAAAATCAAATGGAAGGATTGAATTTTTAGTTTTCTTGATGTATTACTGATTCAAACCCTGAAACTAGCTCAATTTTCATAGCAATCTAGACTAGGTGCGCACAATAGGACATAAATCAAAGTTTTATTTATTGCAATAGGAAAATAAATATCAAAGGTATGATATGGAATAAATTGAATCCTTCATATGTTTAATTACATCAATAAGTGATCTCAATAATAGAAAAGAATAAGAGAGAATTCCCCATTAAAAGAAACTAGGAAAAATATGAAGATTCAAACTGGAAGGCTTCTTCAATCACTGCAACTAGCTCAAACTTCACTCAATATGATCATAGGACCTGAAATAATCTCAATGATGAAGACTCAATTTCCTCATCCTCACAATAGAGTAGGGGAATATATCTCGGCTTGGACTAGGGGGAGATCTCCCAATGTATAGAGGTAAATATCTCTCAATTCAATTATCAAACTGCCAAAAGATGGGATAGGGGTGTACACTCCTTATTTTATAGAATGGGAATGAATTGTTGAGAAATTTAGAGAGGATAATGCGCCCTCATGGATGGATAAAGATTCCTTTCTTTCATGGTTTACATTTTTCATTATTGCTTTACCTTTTCATTGCTTTTTCCTGATTTTCTGGCTTTATCCTGCTTTTTCTTTCCTGCCTTATATTTTCTTGATTTTGATCTAGTTTTCACCGCTTTTTCCTGCTTTATTCTACTTTCTTCCTTATCCTTCTTTATTCTTCTTTACTTCCTTGGCCTTCTTTCTGATTTTATCCCTGCTTTCCTAGTTTTTCTTACCTCAATTGTTTTATTCCTTCTTTTCTCAATTTTCTTACTTTAATTATTTTTGAATTTCCTTCTTGTGCAAGCTATATTTTTTTCAACCTTTCCTCCAATACGCCATTCAATATTATCTCTCTTTTTATTTCATAAATAAAATAGTAATTTATGAATTTAACTCCTAATAAATTCCTCTTTAAACTTTATTCAATAAATTTGACATCTCCTAATTAATTAATACTTTGAACCTGTTGATGTATTTGTAACTTTGGAATGTATTCACTTGTATATCTTATATTGTACCCTGATGTTCCTATCGGGAGAGTCATTAATATAATAAATTCATGTAGAGTCATTGAGGTTAACCCTCGATTGTAAGTCGGGTAAATAGTCCTCACAATTGAGTTGAGGTTAACCCTCCTTGTTGATCGGGGGGAAAAGTCCACATATTTGTGGGGCACTAGGGTTATTAGACTCTCCTAGAGAAGTCGGGCCTAGTAAGTAATTGTCAAGTGAGGCCGACTTGTTGGAGTAGAAATCAAGTGAACGGAAGAATATAAATAGAAGTGAGGCTCTCCTCATTTCTACACACACACACTCACTCAATTGGGGCGCGTGAGTGAGAGAGAAAGTGCTGGCACAAGTGAGAGATATCAGCTATCGGAGATCATATTTATGTTTTCGGGTTTTACTTTTGCGACGGGTGCTCATTCTATCTCTGAGGAAGTTGCGGGGTTTTCTCCTTTATGGTTTCCCTGAGGAAAATTCTTTGTGTCTCTTGTCTCTTGTGATTATTGTTGTGCATTTTATTCTCTCAAATAAGATCCTAATATCATATTGCTTAAAATGATAAAAATATAACCGAACCTTCAAAATTAATCCCAAGACAATTAATCTTCTTCTCCTCAACCCAAGGGATTGATTGGGTTAGGAAATTAAACCCTAAATCACTCATGAGGGGACATGACAGTCCTCCCCTCCCAATATTTCTTTTCTCGAACCAATTTCAAAATTAGATGCTATAATATGTCTTCTCCTTCCCAAGTGGCATCCTCACTAGGCAGTCCTTCCCATTGCACCAAATACTCCTTAATGATTCTTCTTCTTAGATTCATTTCTCTAACCTCCAATATATTCTTTGGAACCAACACAAAGTGTCCTTAATCATATAAGGGGGGTAACTCTTTTTAAACTCTCACTTGCTTCCCTATTACCTTCTTCAAACAAGACACGTGAAATACATTGTGAATCTTACCTCCGAGAGGCAATTCTAGCTCATATTCCACCTCACCAACCTTCTTCAAGACTTTGAATAGTCCACATAAACTTGGGTGCATTTTATCTAATCCCTTAGTCTTTAAAGAGGACTATCTATAGGACTGAAATCTCAAATAAAATAGAGCATCTTCTTGGAAGGTTTGATCCACTCTCTGTTTGTCTGCAAACAATTTCTACCGGTGTTTTGTTGTCAACAAGTTGTCCTTGATATTTATAAGTATGTTTGACTCTCTTGGAGCCAATGCTTTTCATTTTGTGTCTTACAATCACCAAATATCATATCATTAAATTAGGTGCATCATAAATATAAAAACCTTTGAATGGTGGCATTCCAATAGAAAGATGGAAAGTAGTATTATAGAATAATTCACCCAAATGAAGCAAAGTTGTCCATGACTTTTGTTAACCAATAACATAGTTTCTCAGGCACCCTTCAAGACACTTGATCACTCTCTCTATTTGGTAATCATCCTCTCTATGGAATCTCCTACTCATATTCAAACTTTTTCCCACCAACTTGAACAATTCGTGAACAATTATTGCCAAAAGTTGCTAGTAAACTTGCGGTCTCGATCACTAGTGATAGACTTTGGCATTCCATGAAGTTTGAAGACTTCTTTAATGAAACGTTCAGACACTTGTATGGCTGCAATATTGGTTGTAACAACAATGAAATATGCATATTGTTTCATGCTATCAACCACAACAAAAATACTATCTTTACCTTGTCTTTTAGGGAGTCTAGTGATGAAATCCATTGACACACTTTTCCATTTCTGCTTCGGAATAGAAAGAGGTTGTAGGAGTCATGATGGATGTGGATATTGTACTTTATTTTTCTAACATGATTCACATTCTCTAACATACTCCATTACTTCTTTCTTTAGGCCCTTCTAGGAAAACCTTTACCTCACCTTCTTGTATGCCTTCACAAATCTTGGATGCCCATCTAGGGGCACATCATGGGATGCCTCTAAGATATTCTTGTTCAATGATGATACTAGAACTAGAAATATTCTATCCTTATGGTAGATGATATCTTTAAGGATATTTAAAGCATAATCATGAATTAGCACATCAAACAAATCACAAGAAAATTGATTCTTTGCATACTCAACTCCTAACTGTGATTTCCAATCATCATGAAACTTCATCAAAGCAAGTATTGGTTTTGTACAGAAGGAATTATATACAACATTCATCCTACCGGTTATTGTAATAAATGTCAAATTCGAATGCTTGGATATTACTCACCCATTTGTGTTTCCTATCATTCAACTAATTTTGTGATAGGAAGTGCCTCAAGCTATTCTGATTAGTTTTGATGATGAACTTACTTCACACAAGATAATGTCTGAACTTGACTAGCGCATGCAAGATGGATAGAATCTCTTTGTCATAAATTGAATATAGCCTCTCATGAGGTTTCAAATTCCAACTTTCATATGCTATGGGATGCTTATTATGCATCAATACATCTCCAATCCCATTTCCTGAGGCATCACATTCAAGAACAAAGGGTTGAGAAAAATCAGGAAGTGAAAGAACAAGACAACTACTCATTACCTTGTTCATTATTTTGAATTCCTTATTTTCTTCTTTTGACCAACCGAAAGCTCCTTTCTTTATGATATTTGTTAAAGGAGATGAAATTTTGGAGAACCCCTTCACAAAATTTTGATAGTAATTTCACAATCCAATGAACCCCCTCAAATAAGTGATATTCTTATGACTTGGACAATCCAATATAGAAAGAATATTTTCCATGTGTACTTTCACTCCTTATCGTCCAATCACATAACTGAGATAAATGATCTCATCCATTCCAAACTCAACACTTGGACAACTTAGAAAAGAAGGATTGATCTGCCAATATTGTTAGTACAACATCCAGATGGTGCAAATGCTCCTCCCAAGTCCTACTATAGATCAAAATATCATCAAAGAAAACACAGACAAACTTACAAAATTGTTTTTTGAAAACCCTATTCATTCGTGACTAGAATGTTGCAGGTGCAATAGATGATCCAAAATGCATGACCAAGAATTCGAAATTCCCATAGGGACATTGGAAAGTGGTTTTCTGAATATATTCTTCTCTCATCCTAATTTGATGGTAACCAAAACGGAGGTCAATATTGGAAAAATACTTAGCTCCATGTAACTCATTGATCAGCTCATCAATCCTAAGGATATGATATCAGTTCTTTATTGTATTTTTGTTGAGAGCTCGGTAATCTATACACATGCACATGGTCCCATCTTTCTTCTTCACCAACACTATAGAGGAGGTAAAAGGAATTGAGCTTGTTCTTATGAATCCCAAGTTAAGGAGTTATTTTGTAGTTCTTTCAATCTCATCCTTGAATATTTTTGGATGTTTGTAAGGATGCACTTCAATAAGGGATGTACATATCTCCAACTATGCACACTAATCACCTATTTTGGGTAGGTGTTGACTCCTCTCAACACTACCTTCTTCCCTCCTACATATAAAAATATCAGCTCAGGGACTTGGTAATCTATGGTGTGCTTCCCAATAGTATACAACCATTGTACTCCCAACACCATATTAGTATCAGTAACATTTACCACATAAAATCTATTAATTACAGTGTAATATCCTATGGTGACTTGTAGTTTAGGAATCCATCTAGAGCACTCCATAGAATGATTACCTAGACTAATGAAAGTGAATCCTTCGGATTTCTCGGTAGGAAGCTTTCTCCTTTACACCAAAGAAGAATCAATAAAATTATGGGTAGCTTGTCCATACACTAACAAATTAAATTCTTTCCCTTGCACCACTCCCTTGAATCTGAGAGTGTGGAAGCAAGGAAATCCTAATAACACAACAATATTGCTCTCCTTTGAAGAAATTTCTTCATTAACAGTCTCATAGGCCCCTTCTACATCAATGTGAGGACCTTATTCTTCCTCCTCACATTCGCTCTCTAAAAAAAAATCTATGTAGTGTGCCTTCCCCATAGCACACTTTTGTCCAGGAATCCAAGGTTCTTGGTAGGTGAAGCAAAACTTTCTCCTTCTCAATTCATCTCTATCTCTAGAGAAATGGTCCCTCCTGAAATTCCCAAAAGGACTCTTCATGGGTGGTGGTATTTTATTCTTTAATTGAGATAGAGCATTCAACCTAGGAGGGAACCTTGTCCTTGGAATAACATCTTGCAAATATCTTGTTCTATTTAGTGCATCTTGCAAAGTAGAGGATCTATAGGCTTTCACCAAACCTTTCAAGGGTTTTTTCAGTACTTCAATGAATAGCAAGATCAACCGTGATTATGATATATCAATCACCATAAAAGGAAACTTCTACTCAGAGATGTATGCATCAAGGCTTCCATTTTTCTTCACATGCACAAGCTCTCTGGAAGATATTTCAAGGTCTCTTATTTCCAATCTATCAATCAACCTTTCTATGAATTCATCAAAAGTGGTCACTTGATCATGTACAAGGTTCTTCATACCATGAAACAACCTATCATTTTCTTCTCTATCCAATTGTGGATTGGCCATCTTGATAGCTTCTCTCTCAGCCATTGGGTTTAACTAAAAGTATGTATCTATATTTTGGACCCATGAGCTAGCTGTGCACTTTGATGAACCATCAAAGTATGGTAGATAAAATTTTCCAATAACATTCTTCAACTCATAATTATGATTATGATTCCTAAAGATATCTCTTGGATTGGTTTTTTATCAGAGAGCAAAAAATTCGTTCAATGTCAAATCCCTTCGACATTCTTCATTCAGTGTGAGATATTCAACATGCTTGTCCTCCACTGTAGCAATGTTTTCATTCTGGATCTCCAAATATTCTCTTTTCCCATCATGGAACTTGGGAATAGTAGGCATTGATTGAATTGAAGGCTCCTTTGTGAATTCATTAGGCTAATTATGAGACCTAGTACTTGAAAATACAAACCCTTTAGGACTCTTCCTTTCTTCATGTGGCGACCCATGGTTACTTCCTTCACCATTCTTATTCTCCATATGCTTAACAAGGAATGATATAGTTTCTTGTCTAGACAAGATTATGTTATGGGTCATGTATATGAATCCTTTCATCATACTTGAAATCAGATTTTGGATCTCACTATTTCCACCCATGTTGTGTCTTTCACTTTCACCTTGGAATTTTCCTTTAGTAGAATTCATTCCATCAGAATCATACCTTGAAGGATATTTCTTCTTGGGATCCATATATATTCTATGAATCATGATTAAACACCCAAGAATATATAGAGGACCATGTATTGATACCACTTATAATGTATCAACTTGGATATTTGGTGCACTAACTTAGACATCTTAGCAATCAGCAGGATATGTGACTCAAAACGAGGATTTGCCCAAGATATAGGGTTATTGGAATTTCAAAACAAGAGAGGGGTAATTTTCAGCTTATTATTCTATGCAAAATTCACTAGGACATTTTATTCTTTCAAAATCAGTGAGGATGAAGTTTACTCCCAAGGCTCTTGGGCACCCAAGCATATGAAAACTAAACCCTTTGCTTCACACATCCTGTCAACCAATGGACATGTATTTTGGCTTGTATAGGCTTAGAAACATAACATATCAGTCAATTAACTCTTGGTATTTGCACCATCAATTTTGAGGAATTTTTGATGTGGTTTCGAAGGCAAACTAGTGAAATTGGCTTCTAGGACTCCTCAATTGGTTTAACTTTAAAATGACCCAAAGAATGCAAAGGAGATATGAATTCTCAATATCATGGTCGAGATGTATTAATTAACGTGTTAATGAACATAATCAAGTGTTATAATGAAATTTGGAGTTGTCTTGATGTATTACTAATTCAAACATTGAAACTAGCTCAAATTTCTTAGCAATCTAAACTAGGTGCGCATAATAGGACATAATTAGAATTTAATTTATTGAAGCAGGAAAATAAATATCAGAGGTATGATATGAAATAAATGTGAGCCTTAAAAGGATGATACAAATCAATAATTTATATCAAGAATAGAAGATAAGAGGAGAGAATTCTCCATGAGAAGAAACTAGGAAAAATATGAAGATTCGAACTAGAAGACTTCTTCAATCACTGCAAATGGATTGAACTTCACTTGATCTAATCATAAGACCTGAAATAAGCTCAATTATAAATACTGGATGTCCTCATACTCACAATATAACCAGGGGCACATCTCCCAGCTTGTACTAGGGCCACATCTCCCAATGTCTAGAGGAAAATAGCTCTCGATTCAATTATCAAACTGTCAAAAGATGGGCTATGGGTGCACACTCCTTATTTTATGGACTGGGGATGAATTTTTGAGAAATTTAGAGAGGATAATGCGCCCCCATGGATGGATAAAGATTCCTTTCTTTCATGCTTTACTCGTTGTCTTATTGCTTTAGCTTTTCACTACTTTTTCCTACTTTTATGGCTTTATCCTCCCTTAGATTTTCTCTGTTTTTTCTCTGCTTTTCACTGTTGTTTCCTGCTTTTCTTCTTTTTCCTGCTTTATTCTACTTTCTACCTTATCCTGCTTTATTTTTCTTTACTACCTTGGCCTTCTTTCTACTTTTATCACTGCTTTCCTAGTTTTTCTTTCCTTAATTGTTTTATTCCTTATTTTCTCAACTTTCTTATCTTTAACTATTTTTGGATTTCCTTCTTATGCAAGATATATTTTGTCCAACCTTTCCTCCACTAATCCCTTGAGGATTATCTCTCTTTTTATTTCATAAATAAAATAGTAATTTTTGAATTTAACTCCTAATAAATGTCTCTTTAAACTTTATTCAAGAAATTTGAGATCTCCTGATTCATTAATACTTTGAACCTTCAAAATTAATCCCAAGACATTTAATTTTCTTCTCCTCAAACCAAGTGATTGATTGGGTTAGGAATTTAAATCATGAATCATTCGTGAGGGGATATGAAAAATATTTACAATATTTGTTATGATAGATTCCAACACCTTGTTGGTACTCTCCACCTGACCATTGGCTTGTGTTTGATAAGGTGAAGTAATTATGTGCAAAATCTAATACTTCTTGGTGAGTTCCTAGTACAACTTAGAATTAAGCTAGCTTCCTCCATTGATGACAATATTGTGTTGTATCCCATATATAACAAATATTTATGCATAGAGAAAATCAGAATAGCTTGCTTGGTGGCCCTTGGTACTTCCTTGGACTCCACCAATTCAGTGACGCAATCTGTACAAACTAGAAAATGAGCTTTTTTTGACATGGAGGATTAATGGGTGCCACAATATCCAAGGACAATTTCTAAAAATTTTCTATAACAAGCTAAGTTTGGAGTGGAATTTCATTGATTTGACTAGTTATCCCATCCTTTAAAATATGTCACATCTTCTTGGATAATGTGTGGAATAAAAAAAAAATTAGGCCAATAATATCCCAAACGAAAAACCTTATGAGAAGTCCACTTATCGACAAAGTACCATCCATAAGTCTCGTTGTGACAAGATTTTAGGATGTCATATATTTCATCCTCCTTGACACAACGTTGGGTCATAATATCTTACCTAGTGTAAAAGAGGAAACCTTGAATCCATGAATATCTAACACTCTATTGGATGATGCACTTACACTCCCTTTATGAAAGGTGGTCAGGAATTTTTTCTGCAACCAAATAGTTAACAATATCTAGATACCACATAGTGTTAGTAGATATTGTGAAAATATTTTTATCGAGAAATTTATATTCAACAACTATAAAATCACCATCATTGGTGAGCCATGAAAGGAAATATACTACAATATTATCCCTTCTAGAATTATTAATTATGGTGACATTCAATTCTTGTAATAACAATAACCACCTGATCACTCTACTACTGGTAATGGGTTTGGTCATTAGATAAAGAATAGTAGAGTGATTAGTATGTATGAAGACCTGATAACCAATTATATAGTGATGGAAATTATTAATAGAATAAAAAACATAAATGAATTCCTTCTTTGTTACCATGTAATTTAGTTCACTAGGAGACAAATTCTTACTGATGAAATAAATAACATAGGGATTATGTTCTTCTTGATGTCCAAGTACCGCACCAATCATTGTGTCTAAAGTGTCTGTAGAGATATGAAATGGTAGAGATCGGTCTAATCCTATCAAAACCGAAGCTATAGACAAGCATTCCTTTATACTTGCAAACGTAGTTTGGAATTCATTAGTCCATACAAATTCCACATTCTTAGTGTTGGAAACCTAATCCTCGGGATTACCGTTCCACATATTTTGTAAATAATGTAAATAGAAAATAAGAAGACAAACAGTCTCCATAGGAATCCTAGAGGCATGTTGGTTTGTGAATCCCAATAACCATATTATATGTATAAATATATGTTTTTTCAAGATAATGAAATTCATTCGAAAGTTATCCACTCAACAGTGGTATTAGAGCTTGGTTCTATTCCATAACTCCTACTGCTTTGAGCTCTGGCATTATGTTATTGTGTGCCTTGCATAGTCTTCTCCCTCTTGGCATCCAGACTGCGCACTCATTTCCATTCCCTCTCCCATCTATGCACTCCTCAGTCTGCTCTTCCTGGAGTTAAATATTTTTCCTCTAGTGTTACTCCTTCAATCCTTTATACATTTTTGTGATTTATCTCTTCGATAAAAACCCTAACTTATTTTAATATTCATGTCTTTCATTGAAATTATATGGTAGCGTGAAATTGGTTTTTAAACTACATCGATAACCTATCATTCCACCATGTTCTCTTTAGTTTCGTGAATGTTTCTTGCATTGGCATTGGAATGTGTGAGAGATATCACCATGGTGTGAGACCGATCGTAACTAAATCATAGTAGCATAATTTGAGTACTAATACAATTCGATACGGAAAAAATACATAATGAAAAAATCCAATACGAGTAAAATAACGAAGTATACTTCTTATATATAATATTTTTAATTAAATATACAACAATATATGTAACATTTATATATAGTTAAACATATAAAATATTTTTAATAAAATATTAAATATCAACCATTAAATTTTAAGCTTAAAAATAAATCATTCTTTTTTTAAAGGTATTTCTTATAACCAAAATTACTTGTTAAAAAAACAAAAATATAATGCCCCTAGTGTAAGAGAGAAAACTCTTAGTTATTAATAGTTATTAATTATTTTAAGAAAAAAGTAAATAATATTTACCACTATTTACATTTGGAATTAATTAATTAATGTTTAGATTGTGTTAGGGTTAACTTTGAGTCTGAATGAGCAAGGACTTAAGTGGTTTTGGGCACATGGTTTTGGGAACCAACAAATCTAGTGTTGCTATTATATTTGCATATTTATTTTATTTGGCATATTTTTATTTCTATTAAATTGAATTACAAAGTTTGGAATTGAAAGGAATTTATTTTATAGTGTTTTAATAATTAAAATTTGGATTTTTAAATTCAATTTTCAAAATTAGTCGTATCTGTATTACACATAGATCGAATATTGGACGAATTCAAAATTGTTCAAAATTTCCATAGACAGAAGTCTAATACGGCCGAATTATGCTACTATGAACTAAAGTTGTATTTGACGTGAATTCTTGTTAATGGTCGTTCACCTATGACGGTCTCTGCATTCATGAATGGTGATTTCTCTTAGTTGTTGGTAAAGTGACTATTTCTCTCTATGATTCTTTTCTTCAATGTGTGGGTGTAAGATCATTCAACAAAATGAGTTGCGACCATTCATTCAAAAAATGAAAGCAATGACCTCCATCTAATGGTGAGGATTGTTGTGTTATCCATTTTGATGTTATGACCCCCTCCTTGGGATTTTCCACAATCCATCTTTCACAATGAGGAACTACGACTCCATATTGGTATCAAAGTGCTGCAATGGAATCGAGGAAACCCCAATTTGTGAACTGAAGTTGCATTTTTGTGTTGTGATTTGTTGTAGGGGTGTGAGAGAGACTCAACCTCCACCATATATTGTTTCAACCTATCAACCAACAATTGAAGGATGCAACTACGACTGGTGCTGCAATGACCACAAGTGTTGTAGATTTGACTCACTTGTTGAGCTACACCCTTACTATGGAACCTGTTGACGTGAACCATTGAAGTTGTGACCACTCTTTGAAGGCTATGATTCTTTCCATTTAAGGACTTCAACCTCCTCGAAACCAAGTTTGTACTGCTGTAACCTAGTTTAAGACCAATATCTCCTCCAAACCTCCACCACAACTATGATTTTTGCACAAAAGCGATATCATATAATTCTATTAAATTTTTTCTAAGTATTTCATATTCAATGAAGATTTAAGCTAGATATTAGAGTGAATGTAATTTTCTAAGTAAAGCACTATAATAGCACCAGCTGTAAAATCAAATGTAAGAACACTACAGAATTAAATTAATACTTGTGAATTAAATTGCTAGCACCGCATAATTAAATGTAATACTAATGTAGAATTATTTTGATAGTGTTGCAATTTGTAAATAAAGGAGAAATAATTTAGACCTGCGCCTTCCCATTTTTTCTTCGAAATTCTGTCTAGAGTTGCAAGTTCAAGTTGAAGAACATGCACTCACTGTCATCTATAATTGGTGCAATCCTTACTGGCAAGGACACCTATCCAAAATGGTCAAGGAATATTAAATCTATACTAATCTAAAATGACTTGTGGGATGACATATGTGAAGGAAAAACCATTCACACAGATGAAGACAAAATCTTGAGTACTGATCCAAAACCTCCAAGATCAAATAAAGAACTTGGTGTATGGAAGACCTGAGACTCTTAAGCAATGATCACTGCTACAGTCAATGAAGAGGTGACCCAACACATACTACTTGAAAAACCCTATTTTGAAGCATTGAAAACATTAAAATAATTGGAAGAATCACATTTTGAAATGGAGGTGATTTAGTTAATGTTAAAACTATTCAATTTGGAATTAAAGGATAATGATCCTATGTTGCTTTCATTTGATATCAGAGGAATCATGCACAAGATTCAAGCATCTGGTATGAAACCAGAACTTCCACTTGTATCATTTGTCAAATCCATCTATCCTACTCACTCAAACTATCTTGAGTCTCTTCAAGTAGGTGACAAGTTCATCAAAGATCTCACCTTTGACACCCTGGTGAAGATTGCAAACAGAGAGAAAGAATTTGGAAAGAAGACAAGTGATCCTCCTAGAGAATCTATTTTCTTTTCTAGGAGAGAAAATAACCAGTCCAAAGACCCTTCCAAGGGAGAAAGCAGCAAGATAGGACGAGGAAGACGAAATTTTAGAGGAAAAGGGGGTACAAACAACTAAGCAAAAGATCATATCTGAAGTACAAGTTTTGTGGGAATATTGGACATGAAGAAATTAGTGTTGGGCTCCTTAGGAGTCCATCAAAGGAATACATAACTATAACAAAGAAGAAAAAATAAGATCTAAGAGGATATTAAATCCTCTAATTCTGCTCATTTTATTGTTGCACATAGTAATCTTGAAATTAATGAAAAAGCTTCTCTTTCATCTTACAAAGATTGTTGGTTACCAGATACTGGTGCAACATCCCACATGAGTTTTAGGAAATATTGTTTTGAAGAACTGAATGGAATTGTAGATGGCATAGTGTACTTTATATACAAATGTAGCCTCAAACCAAAGGGAATTGGTTCAATCAGACTCAAGTTTCCTAGATTCCCTAACTTTGTGTTAAAGAATGTTCTATGTCTTCCAGAGTTGCACAGAAGCTTGTTGTCCTTAGTGTAGATATGACAGCAAGGCCATTCTATCCACAAGTTTAATGAAATTTTAGATATAATGAATTCATCAAACAACAAGGTCATCGTGACCATATATGAAGGTGGAAATTTGTTGAAGTTGAGGGGATCTTCTACAAGAGTTCAAAATTTTTCCTACCTATTTCAGTGTGAAGAAGGTAATCTTTCATCTAGTTTTTTATGGCATGCTAGATTTGGTGATTTGAATTATAAAAATATTCATTTTTTAAGAAAGAATGGTGTATTTTGTTTTCCCATCATTCCTAAGAAAAAGAACAAATTCAATGCATCCATACTAGGAAAACATAGTAAGCATCCATTCCAGGAGTCTAAATTCAGAGCATGTAGAAAGTTAGAGTTGGTTCACTCTGACTTAATTATGGCCCCATTCCAGTTCCTTATACAAATGGTAATAAGTACCTCATGAAATTTGTTGATGACTATACTAGAATGTGTGGGTATACTTTTTGAATACAAATTCTAAATCATTTCAAACATTCAAGTACTTTCAGGCATGGATATAAAATCAAGCACAAGATCATATTGGTACATTTCGTTCTAATAATGGTAAAGAATAGACATCTAATGATTTTGAATACTATATTTGTAAACATGGGATTACACATCAAACTTCAGTTCCCTACAATCCTCAACAAAATGGTGTGACAGAAAGGATGAATAGAACCTTGAAGAATATGGCTCACTTAATGATGTTTTCAAGAATGGGAAACTGATGTTTTGGGGTGATTTAGTATTATGTACAACATATTTGAGAAATAAAAGTCCATTTCATGATATTAAAGACAAGAGTCCACTTGAATTATGGTTTTTCAACTTTCCTTCATTGAGGCATCTCGGGGTTTTTGGTTCTACCTATTATGCCTTGATACCAAAGGATAAAAGAAACAAACTTGGTGCTAGAAGTAGAAAGTGCATTTTCTTAGGGTATTCAGACACATCCAAGGAATATCATCTTTATGATGAGGTAAACAAGAAATGTGTTATTTCCAAAGTAGTCAATTTCCTTTACGCTAAAAAAAATGACAAGTCTATTGATAGAAAACTTGATCATTTGGAGAATTTTTCCCATCTAAAGAAATATTATGAAGTTGATATTGAAATTCCACATCTTGAAGGAGGTATCCCAATATTGGATCAGATCAATATCTGGAATTTACTTTTGAAGCACCAACACCCTCTCATGAAGAAATTCATGAAGAAGAAGTTTTGGCCACTTCACCTGAACAAGAGATTCAACTAGATGATGTAATTGAGAGGATTGGAAGGCTGAATCATGAAGAGAATGAAGAACCACTAGTTGATCAACCTATTCCATCAAGGAATATTCTGAAATGGGCCACAAAGACACTTGAAATTGTCCATTCATATGAAGTTGGAAAGACGGGAACAAGAAGTTCAACTAGATAAGAAGATGGAGGAGAAGCAGATAACTAAGGTGATGAATGTTGGAGTATTGGGTACCTCCACATAGTATAACTACCACACCTCTGCGAATATAAAAAAAATTGGACTAACCACCACTCCTGGTTATAGGGCCTTGTGTTGGGTTTCAAATTTTCACCAACATCTATAGGTTTTGGTGTAACGGCAAACCTTACATGGTATCAAAGGATAGGTCTCAGGTTTAGTTCCCCCAAGCTATGCTGGAGGCGGGGTGTTGGAGTATCGGGTAACTCCACATGGTATAACTGCCTCACCTTTGGGAATATAAAACAAGTGGACTAACTATCACTCCTGGCTAGTGATAGGGCCTTGTGATGGGTTTCAAATGTTCACCAAAATCTGCAAGATTTGGTGTAACAACAAACCTTACAATGAAATGGATGTCTCATTTGATTGTGAATTGAATTTATCTGTTGACTTTGATCCAACTTCCTTCAAATAAGATGTTGAACGTGATGAGTGGGAAGAAGCCATGCAGAATGAGTATGATGCACTCATGAAGAATGGAAGCTGTAAGCTGGTTGAACCTCCTATTGGAACCAAACCAATTGGAAGCAAGTGGGTATACAAGAAAAAATAAAAATCAAATGGCTGACTTAACAACCACAAAGCAAGGATCATGGTCCAAGTATATGCACAAAAAGAAGGAATTGACTATGAAGAAATGTTCTCACTCACATCAAAATGGGATACCATACGCACCTTACTCTCTTTGGGTGCATAAAATGGATGGAAAGACCACCAAATAGATGTAAAAACAACCTTCTTGAATGGATACTTGAAATAAATGTCTCCATGTCTCGGCCATAAGGCTTTCTTGTGAAGGGGAAAGAACACAAGGTATGTAAACATGCCAATTCCTTGTATGGCCTGAAACAAGAACCTAGAGAATGGTATGAAAATATAACTGACCATATTATAAAGATAAATTTCAAACATTATAATCTTGGTGATGCAACATTGTTTGTAAATCAATTTGGAAGATGTTTTGTTTTTATTATGGTATATGTAGATGGCCTTTTGATGACAGTGAACAATGAAACTTATATAACATCCATAAATAAATATTTGAAGAAAGGATTTGAAATGACTGATCTAGGACATCTTAATTACTACTTAGGAATTGAAGTGACTAAACATTATAAGTACATATCCATATCTCAGAAGAAGTATGTTGGAGAATTGTTGAACATATTTTGCATGACAGAATGCAACTCTCTCACACATCCAATGGAACAAAATTTGAAGCTCACATCAAGTGAAGGAAAATAATTTGAGGATGCAACCAAATATTGATAACTTGTAGGAAGCATTATCTACCTTACCACCACCAGATCAGATATTTCTTATGTCGTTGTCATCCTTTCAAGGTTCATACACAAACCTTGTAAAGGACACCGGTCTGCTGCAAAATGAGTTCTAAGATACTTGAAATGGACTTAAGACTTTGGACTCAAGTACTCTAAGGTGGAAGTGTTAGGATTATAATCCTCCCTTGTCTAATTTGGTCAATTATGTCTAAATCTGGAGTCATTTCAGTGTATTTTAAGTCACTAGCACCATTGGGTCAACTTAGCCTAATTGGAGCACATGTTCCAGTTACTAAAGTGTGGGGAACACTAATTGAGTCCAACTACCACTGATAGCACTTGCATGCATCAGTTTAGGAGCCTCCTAGATCAATCCCTAAAAATTAGGAGCCACTGGGAGTGCCGATACCAACCTCCATCAGTTGAGTTGAGTTGGTGACAAGTCAAGCTCAGTTAGGAGTTAGTTACATTCAGTTCTACTCAGTTAGCGCTATCATTTCATGGCTACATGTAGGTGAGGTAGTTAACTAATAATTAACACTGAATTAGACACTTGAGTTGGGTTGTTGAAACGTGATGAACTCTGATAATGATTTAGACAAGGTCAGTTAACCATTTAGTCAAGTAGAGTCAAACCAATTCAAATTTCCTCACATGGAATCGAATTTCATGAGGATATTTAGCCATTGTTCTTCATTGTAATTATTATCCAGTTACTTTTGATTAATGAAAGCATTCACAGTTGCAAACCATTTTTGCATTGTTTCATTCTCCAATTGCTGTGTAAATTGTATGATCTATATTATGAGTTGTGTGGTCATCCATAGATCTATGTGCTCAATTTTATATGGTATCAAATCCTCAGCAGGACAAGGCACTTATCCTACTACATATTCATACTTGGATCAAAAAAAAAATTGAGAAAAATTGCTCCTTCCAATACTGCACCAGAAGCAGAGAATTTACCACTTAATATCCCAAGTAAAGGAATTGTTGATCAAGCTTGCTTGATCAACTATGCTGGGTGTGAAGGAAATTCCAAAAGTGCAGACTATCAACCTAACTTTGTCTATTTGATTGTGTTATTTACAGGTTTATCAATCTCCTTCACTGCATTCGCTACAAGCAGCTCAGTCTCCTTCATTGCATTCACTACGAAAGCTTAGTCTCCTTCATTGCATTCACTACAGAAGCTTAGTCTCCTTCATTGCATTCCAAATGGACCCTCCAATGGAGCTTCTCACTCCTTTCAACTACCACCAGTGGAAGGAGGACATGGAGATGCAGCTACGCTCCAAAAGACTCTTCAGACTCACAATGGAGACAAAGGAAGAGCCAATTCATTATGTTGACAAAGAAAAGTACTGGAATAGGCTTTATGAAGCATACAGATGAGTGTGCCTCTCAATCTCTCGAGATATTCTCTTCCACATCAATGGATTGAAGACTCCCAAGCAGGTTTTGGATAAGCTTGCTTCCTTATTTGACAAGAAGGATGACCTGAGGATCTACCAGTTAGAGATTGAGCTGATTTCTATTCATCCAGCCAATTTTGAAACACTAAATGACTTCTTCACCAAATTAAAGCATCTAGTGTTCCAGTTGAAGCTGTGCAAGGTTGAGAAGGAGGATGATCAACTCATCATTGCCATTCTCTCAAAACTTGGTGCAGACTACGCAGTATTTCTATCAAAATTTCATTCAGTGAAGCTCACTACTCCAAATTGGAATATGCCCACTCTTAACTCGTTCATTTGAATCTCTCACTCAGGAGCATGACAATTTGATCCAAATGGGGATCATTCGATATTCTAGAGATCAAGCAATGGTTGCAGAAGGACCTAAGGTAGTGAATGATAAAGGGAAGCAAAAGGACAAGTCTCCTGTGGAGAAAGAGCAATCAAATGAGCCTTCAGGTTCGAAGAGAAGCAAGAAGAATGGAAAAGGAAAGACCCTCTGTTCTTACTGTGGAAGGGGCTTTCATCCAGAAAGCTCCTGTATGAGAGTAAAAATTGATGAGATGGTTCTTCTTCTGAAGAAACATAAAATTATTGTACCTGGTAGTGCAAGGAAGGCTGACAATAGAGAAGAAACTAAAGAACATGGAGAGACATGCCATGCGCTGAAGGCTAGCTTCTCAATAGCACATGCTTTCCTCATTGATTTTGGAGCTTCCAATCATATGGTAGTATCCAAAGAATAATTCTCTTCTTTACAGTATTTTGATGGTCCTGGTATTCATATGGGAAATAACGGTCAAATTCGAGCCAAAGGGAAGGGCTCTATCAAGCTTGAACATGGAAAGTTCAAAGATGTTCTTTATGTTCCCTCCTTAGCTGTAAATTTTTTATTTGTATACCAGATGGCTCATACTGGCTCTCTAAAGTGAGTGATATTTGGTCCTGACTCAGTGTAGATCACATATATCTCTACTGGGAACATTATAGCGAAGGGTGTTGCAAATCATGCCTCCAAGGAATATGAGTTCTCACACTTCATGCCATTTTTCAGAACCAGTGCACTCTCAGCAGCCACTTGCAAGGGAAGGTAAAAACATTCCATCTACTTCTTTTGCAGTTTCCACTTGTATTACAGAACCAGCTATATCAGTTTATGACATTGAGATTCAGGGTGATTCAGATCCAGATCCAGTCCCTACTCCCAAGCAGGTAGCTAGGAATATGATTGGAAATCCACCTAACACTCAGAAGACAAAGAACCTTGCGCTATGTCATGCAATCTTACCTCCTTCAGAGAGATGCAAAAAACTCCCTATAAGATGCTACATGGTAAGGGGTAATTAGTCACACTGCATTCAAAAGAATAGAGTGGATCATACACATCTTCATCCAGAAAGAGGCCAAGGTTACATTCCTCCTTCCTTCCATCATCATTTTAGGATAATATGGAGAAGTCTACATGCCAGGCCCCAGGATACCTTTTCACAGAACATCATGCATGCTACTTTGCTACATCAAATAGGTTGCAGCAACATATTTTCAAGTTTTTCAAACTTGAATCCTAATTCTATCTGCTTAGTTAGAGGGGGGGGGATTTTTTCCCATGTGGTTTTTCCCCCAGCTCCTTGTATTGAGAAATTACTTTACTTGTTGTAATGGGTGACCTATGGTCTTAGTTACCAGGGCCCACATATTTTCCAAGTTAGCATTTAGTGGGGGTGTTAGGATTGTAATCCTCCCTTGTCCAATTTGGTCAAGTATGTCTAAATCCGGAGTCATTTCAGTCTATTTTTAGTCACTAGCACCATTGGTTCCACTTGGCCTGATTGGGGCACATGTTCCAGTTACTAAAGTGTGGGGAACACTAATTGAGGTCAACTGTCACTTATTGCACTTGCATGCATAATTTTAGGAGCCTCCTAGATCAATCCCTACAAATTAGGATCCACTGGGAGTGTTGATACCAACCTCCATCAGTTGAGTTGAGTTGGTGACTAGTCAAGCTCAGTTAGGAGTCAGTTACATTCAATTCTAGTCTATTACATTTAGTTATAATTAGTTAGCGCTAGGATTGCATGGCTGCATGCAGGTGAGGTGCATTTACTCACCTACCTCAGTCAGTGAGACTAGTTAACTGATAATTAACACTGAATTAAACACTTGAGTTGGGTTGTTGAACTCTGATAATGATTTAGACAAGTTCAGTTAACCATTCAGTCAAGTAGAGTCAAACCAATTCGAATTTCCTCACATGGATTCAAATTTCTTGAGCCTATTTAGTCATTGTACTTCATTGTAATTATTATCTAATTACTTTTGATTAATGAAAGAATTCACAGTTGCAAGCCATTTTTGCACTGTTTCATTCTTCAATTGTTGAGTAACTTGTGTATGATATATCTTGTGAGTTGTGTGTTGGTCCACATATCTATGTGCTCAATTTTATAGGAAGAATTCAAAATTGTTGGGTACTCTAATTCGTACTTTAATGGAGACAAAGAGACAAGAGTATCCACTTCTGGATACACAATGAGTCTTGGATCAGTAGTTGTCTCCTGGAGATAATGCAAATAATACGTTCCAACAAATTCAACAACAAAAGGAAAATATGTGGCTGATGCAGAAGCAACAAAATGGATTGTGTGGATCAAGAAGATACTTGAATATTTGTAGGAGAAGTAAGAGAATTACACTCACTTATTAATCAAAAACACGTCTGCAATTAAATTGGCCAAGAATACCAGATTCCATGATTTAACCAAGCACATCAACACAAAGTACCATTTGATTCAACATCATGTAGAGGACATGATAGTCCATTTACGGCATTGTTCCATGAACATGCAAATTGCATACATCCTCACCAAACAACTTGGACGAGAAAAGTTTAAAATTTTTAGAACCATGCTTGGACTCACAAAAACCCCTTCAGATTAAGAGGGGGAAAGTTGGAAACCTAATTCTCAAGATTATGGTTCCACATATTTTGTAAATAATGTAAATATAATATAAGAAGAAAAATAGTCTCCATAGGAATCCAAGAGGCATGTTGGAAGGTGAATCCAAACAACCTTATGATATGTAAAAATAAATGCTTTTGTAAGATAATGAAATTCATTCGAGAGTTATCCACTCAACACTTAGAAAGTAATGAAAATAAAGCAGACGCAATTTTAGCAATTTTTTCAATAAAGAGACAATAATAATCAACATGCCCCATAAAACTATGTATAATATTTTGTGTTTTGGGGATAACAAGATTTAGGATTACCCATCATTTTTCATTGGATCCACTTTGATACCTGAAACGAAATTGTGATGCTCAAGAAAAACACCTTCAATGAGTGACATATTACAGTTTTCATTATTGAGAGAGAGGTTTGTTTCCTTGCATCATTTAATTACTTTTTCAAATTTGATAAGGCCTCGTCAAGGGTTGTGAGGATGAGAAAACCTCCTTTCTTCTTTGGTTTCAATAACTCTATGTTTGATGTTACTATAGGCCACAAAGTCATCCATATATATCTTGACACAGTCACGGATTAGATCAAAAAAGATACATAGCATAACCTTCTGAAAGACGATAGGTGTGTTGAAAAGTCCAAAGGGAAGGAATTGATAGAAAAATGCCCCTAGAGGATAAGTGAAGCTATTTTTATCCCAATCATTAGGATAAATTTGGATCAGATTGTATTACCATTAAGGAAAGAGAAAAATGCATTCCTACTAGTGTGTCAAGAACTTAGTCAATGAAGGGAGAAGGAAAATGGTATTTTTGCATAACCTTATTTATCTCCCTATGGATGATACAAATCCTCGATTCACCATATTTATTTGTTACTATCACAAGAAGAAAGACCCACTTACTATAATAAATCAAGTAGATAAAATTCACATTAAGCAATTTATGCATGTTCTCTTTGACTAAACTTCTCAAGATTGGGTTCATGTGGCAATGAGGTTGTTTAACATGTAGAGAATCCTTTTGAATGTAAATATGGTGGGTTCATAGATCACTTTGAATTCCCTTTACATCTATGTAGTCCCATGAAAAATATATTTTTTTTAATCTAAGATATGAACCAACTGTTTCTTTTTTAATGGGGATAATTGTGGGTTGATGTTCAAAGTTTTCCCTAAATTGATTTTTGCAAGATTTCTAGTGGGTTTGGACATATCAAAAGAAAGTATAGGTAAGGGATAAAAGGATAAATCATATGAGGAACTTTCTTATTCATAAGTAATCATCACATAATTAAAAAATTGGAAAATCAACTAAGAGGACGAATGAGTATCATTGAGAAAGGGATTAATCATATCATCCTAGGTTTCATCCTTGAAAAAAGGCACTCTGTCAAGTATGAGTATTTGTTAAATTCTCTCATTGTCACTCTCTACATTGTCGATCCGCATAGGAATTTAATTTTATGTATTTGGTTTGGAGGGAGGGTCCTAGAGTATTTTTTTTAGTCGAATTTCCATGAGATATTGTCATGGTTCTTGATTTGCAACCGATATAGGCATCGGTAGTGGCCAAACATGGCTAGCACAATATCATGGAATATCCCGTCCAAATTATATTTTGTTTGTAACGCCATGAAATCAATAGGGTACTCCTATGAATACATATAAATGAATATCTAATCAAGGATACCTTCAAGTTTGACCATGGAATGTACTACTCATTGAAAGACTGTAGGAGTCTTTCTTAAATTCGGAAATTCAAGATAATTTATAGTGTTTTTTGACATAAAATTAATAGCAAATCAAAGGTCATCTAATGTGTTTGATATCCATACATTATTGATTTGAACATCAACTATAGGAATACCTGAATTTCTATACTTGGCGACAAAATTTTTACCAAGCATTAAGTATTTCAAATGACCAATCACATGTATATTCAAGGGATCTTTCTGCTTCCTAACAGGTTTCTTGATGCACAGTTCTTTGGTTGTTTTATCATATATGGGGAAATATTTGATTGATTGAAAGAGTGGAATATTAACACATACATTTGGTAGTTCACTTAATAAATAAAAATCAGGTTGTATAAGTGGCCTTGCTACAGTCAATCACTATGGGAAAGGAGGAAGATGAGTAGTCTTTGATGTCTTTGGATGCTTTAATATTTTAGGAGAAGTGGAGTGAGGTGTGGTGAGAGAATGACCTAGAGAATGATTGTAAAAATTTAATGTTTCCAATTCTGATATACATACATGGACACTAACTAATGGTGCAAATTAAATAAAAATTCTGATATTAAATTACAACCACTCAGTGAATCTTCGGACTAGGCAATTCAAGGTGTTTTGTTGGGAAATTTGCAGACATGGGAGTAGGCAGTGGAAAGAAACCAAAATTAAGTTAATAAAATTGAATTAATTCAACCTAACACATTTATATTGGGTACCATTCAGGTTTTAGATTCCGCTATGCAGAAACCTACTCCCAGGCTTTTGGGTCATCCAACTGTGAAACTAGGGAAATTCCTTTCGTCCTTTTGACCAGGGGATTGGGAAAAAGTGCATAGGTGTTATCAGGCTTTCATAAAGCATAAAATATTTCTTATAACATTTTTTGACAGATTTGGAGAGTTCTGGAAAGGTTAGAGAAGAATTGGTGTTTTTTGGTAATTTTGTCCTAGTGAGGCCTTGCTCAATGGAGGCTACCAAAGCACTGTAAGAATTCAAATAAATTATGATATTGAGTTAATTATTTGAATTTGTTTCTTTCAGTGATCCATATAAAGTCACAGAACCGTATTTGAGTGGGTAGAACTCATTTCATAGCAGAAACTGTAAAACTAGTCAATTAAAACTAGTGTTCTAGCTAGGGTGCAAAATTAAGCATAAATATGGTAGAAGAATGACTTGAATACATAAAATGACACCTGATATACATTAATTCATATTAAATGGACATATATAACCATTCATGCTGATTCCCACAATCTTTTCTCACTCATTATTGCACTAGATTGACCAATTTCCCCCATTACAATGACAAATTAAGCTTTTCATGAGAAACTGAGAAGGTAAAATTCAGGGACAGAATTATTACAACCTGATAAATATAAATGACATATTTTATCATCTCTTACACATCAAAGAGAATTTTATTAACTGGCCATTACATAAGAGGGCTCGAAATGATGGCTAGGAGGCCCAAAATTAGACATAGAGAAAGCTGAGATGATAGGTGAAGCTTGGGCTTCACTGGAGCTCAAACTGAATTTTATGGAGGCTAAAAAATATGTCTTTTATGAACTCAATATATGAACACCATGTTTTCCATACCTGCAAAGTGAAGGAATGTGAATGAAGGAGTGGTAAGGGAAGGTTTGGGGCTCATCTCCAAAGTGTCTGAGGCGCGTCACTGAGAAAGGCATGCTCACATAAGCATAAATCAATTAACACATAAGAAAAACTAGTAAATTGATCTCAAATTATCCTTAAATATATCTCTGGGTGACCTACTTATCAAGTAGGGGCAATAGGTGACTTGTGAGAGCAAGTCATCCTCATAGAATCCCTAACCCTAGACACATATGTGCCCTCCTTGAGTAATTGGAAAGTAGGGAACCTTGTGATTTGTTTCCCTATCCATGTCATTCATCAAACTTGGAAAGTGTGCCCTCCTTAGGCCCAGATTTGCTTCTTTTGTCAATCACAGCTTTTTCTACCTTTCCTTATTTTGTGTTGAGCCTCCAAAAAGGAAACTGCACCCTCCTTAGTTAATTGTTTCCTACTTTTCCCTATGACATACTTTCTGACTTCCCTTTTTTTGAGACTGAGTATCAAAAAGGAAATTGCGCCCTCCTTAGTCAATTGTTTCCTGCTTTTATTATGACAGATTTGGTCATAGCTTTTGGGCACTTTCCCTTTTCTCTCTGACTGCTTTTGTCATAGAGTTTCCACTTTCTTAATATCCTCCCTTGGAAAGTTGGCTTTCCAATTGTGCCTGACATGGAAAGCTTAATTCCACATGTTATTTGCAAAATAAATATTAATGATAAATAAAATTTAAATACATGCCTCAATAATGTTTATTTAGCAAAATTATCCTAGGCTAATTAATTAATGCCTCATAAATAATAGTTGGACAAAATTCCGTAGGTGAGGTAATTAATACATCTTTGACCCCCCAATGTGTTGGACATGGTCAACACTTTTATGTCCTAAAATATGGGGACATGAAAGTCCTACCCTCCCAAATATGCTTGTACTCAAGCAGAAGCACTCCAAAGTGCTACAAATTTGTCCACCATGTAGGAGAACTAGAGCATGAACTCATGTAAAAAAAAGTTGACTTGCTCCATCAAGCCAACATGTAAAATTTCTCCAAAACCAAGCAATGTCAGGGTCCCATTGCTTGCATTGCATCCCCTTCAGTAATAATTCATTCCAACACAACTTATCAGACAAAAATATGCCTGGATCTCATTTCCTCAACTGTAAGTATCCAAATACCACTACTCCCTTTGGAAATATGTCATTCCAAAGAATCCCAAGGTCCCAAGGTATTTTCTGCCTCATTCCATTCATTAGTAAAAACAACAAAATTCCATCATCACGGGAAATTAGATTCATGATGTGGAAATCATACCATTGCACTGAAAATTGGAAATTCTCAATGCAAAAATGGAAATCTGTGAGATTTCCCCACCCAACATAAAGTTCTTTATGTGCTTGATGCACATCAACATTGAATCTCACAATGATGTTGTTGCAATGACCTAGGTGTGAGTCCCATGTCTCAAGACAATTATAGACATCCTCCCACAATGATAGATTCTGAAATAGTTCACAATAAGATGATGTATCACATTTTTCTCCAGGAATGCAAGCAAGAAATACAAATAAGTGTCCCCTCATCCAACCTAATAATGTACTGACATTCCTACCAAAAGGTCCATGTGAACACTTCCAACGGCTCAGCTCTCTTCTATTGGTCAAAAGGTAGTACAAGCATCCATCCAACTGTGTGGATTTCCTCCACCAAGACCACTTTATGCAAGATATTTTTCTCATCAACTCCTCTTGGCAGTTTTCTTTCTCAGCTTCCTTCAACTGCTCATGAGCAGAAATTTTTCTGCAAGAAGACTCCATGTGTGACATGTAATATTCCACTCAATCCACATGTGGCTGAATGGAATCAAGCCACAGAAACATATGCCTATGTGGCTGATGGGAGGGTGATGGTGCATTCAACAAGTCATCATGAACCTCTAGGAAAGCCTCCATCTCTTTCTGTTGCACCAACAAGGAAAATTCCTTCTCCCAATTTTCATCCTCGCTTGATGAAGCTGAAATAGAAGTGCGGGTAGAACTATGAATCAGATCTCTGCAATACTCATCCACCCAACTTATGGATGTCCCATATTCATCTCCATCTAACTCTTTCATGGGGAAGAGATTCTTTCCAGAAAACAATTCTAGTTTTTTTCTGGAAAAGACCAAGTGCTTGGTTCTCATCAAACTTGTCTGCATAGTCCTCAAGCACCTGCAAATTAGAATGCACCTCATGTGTAGGTGTATGGGTGGTACCTAAGGGCTGCAACATATATCTTTGTGTATTCCCACATGTAAGTACAAACAATTCATTACATAAATTGAAATCATTACCTCCCACAGTCTTCATTCCCAAGGTGTCTCTACCTCCCAATCAATGGATGAATAAGAAACTTTATTTGTTGATCCATATGGAAAGTGATCAGCCATATTTTTTATAGAGAAGAAAACTGCATCCTTATCCTCAATCTCAATGGGTGCTTGGTCCATATTTTCTTCCTCATATCTTTGCCCAAGCATATGCAAATCTACTATTTTCTCATGTCCTTCCTCCACATGAGATTTCCTTGTTATACCCAGAACATTCCCTTCCATGCAACATGAAAGGTGTGAAACCTTCAACTTCTTTTGAAGGCAATAGATCTAAAACTTTGACTCTCGAAGGGATATTTGTGTGCTCTTCAATGAGTTACTGGTGATATCCAACTCATGAGTGAGCCTGTCATATTCTTCTTCCTCCTTCTTGAGTGCATGATGGTACATATCATCCATCATGAGGAGATTATCTCTGTCAGATAATAGGTTCACATAGATCTCCTTCATATTTTCCATGCATTCTTTCAGGGCTATGCACTCCCCTATAAAGGCTTCTCCTTCCATCTCTCCACCATAATATTTTCAACAACATTTTTCCACCAAGGCATTGATGTCCACAAGGTTTTTCGGGGCTGCCATGAGCTTCTCTCTATCCTCATTTAGTGATACACTGAAATGATGTGTCTCACAAATAATATCCTCCACCATGGTTTATTATTCTAATAGCTGACATATATGACCCTTTTTCTTGTGGCATGGATCCACCACACAGAACTCATCCTCAACAGACAGGTCGGCCTTTGAATTTTCTGCACACTCGCTTCCATGATGTGAAGTGCAGGGTATCTCTAAAGGTTGGAATGACATGTGATCAGAAATAATTTCATTCCTTGTCATTTCAGCTTCATCATGTTGCAAGGGAGTCCAAAATTCTGAACTGTGTTCATCTCTCTACATCATATTTTCCACCTTCAATTTTCCTAGTTCACACCCAGCTAGTGGGGGCTTGTGTTCCACCTCATTGGGAAGTTCAGATGATGACTTCAGATATGAATTTGTTATTATTTGGATATGATCCAAAATATACCTTATTATCATGAACAACATCACCCTCCTTTTCACTGATTTGGTGTTCACCAACAAAGAAACTAGAAGAGAATTATTTTCCCTCACCATTGTCCTTTATTCTGCAGTCCTTATAGGAAAGTGAAATATTTTCAATATCCCATGAATAATATGGCTGAAATTAATAATGGCTGCTGAAAAAATCATATCCCCTATCATCCACATCCTTCATGTTACCCTCTCCTTGTACAGATACTTTGGTGGTCTGCTCTTACACCAAAATTTCTGGTTCACACCCAAGCAGTGTGGCCCTGTTTTCTTCTTCTTTAGGTGGCTCCAAAGGTGACTGTAATTTTGATTTGAAATATCCTTTTGGATATGATCCAAAATTTGTCTCTCCACCCATACACAAGCCCATATATCTAGCAGTGATCTACATATCACCCACTAAGAACCTTGCAGAGCATTCAACTTCAACTTCATGGATCTTTGTCTCTGCTTCATTTCTCTTCTCCTTCAAGGAACTTGAGGCTTCTTCATCAAGATGGTCACTATAAGTTCTTTTTGGAAAAATTCCAAACATCCTCTTACTTCTTGGACAAGCAGATGGCTTTGATGAATCTTCCTTCTTTCCTCCTCTTTGGGCTCCAAGAGGAAACCTTCTAGTATCCACTTCCTTGCACACTTCATCAACCATGTGTGCAATATTTCTCATGTTTTCCCCATAGTATGGATCACTGAATAGATTATGTATTTCTAGAGTAAATAAATATAAAAAATATAGGACCTACCTTATCTCTTCTTTCAAGGAAGGGTATTCCATGAAATACTAGGAAGATTTCTTAGAGTTCTTCCCATTGAACACTCGACCACCGACACTAGTATATTCCTACCAAATGGATTCATCATAAGATGGAGGAAAAAAATAATAAAAATAATCCCTAAATAATATATATGAGGTACTACATGTGGTATCTTCATAATATTATTCTTCATAATGCTCAATGTCTTCTTCAATCTTTGGTAGCAACCTCATAGCTGCAACTGGATTTAGTGATTTGCAAAATTTTATTAACCAAGAGCTTACCTTCCACAGGGGTGCAAGAAAGTGCTCTGATACCAATTTAATTTTTCCAAGTCTGATATGCATACCTGAACACTAACTAATTCTGCAAATTAAAAAAAAATCTGATATTAAACTACAACCACTCAATGAATCTTCGGACTAGGAAATTCAAGGTGTTTTGTTGGGAAATTTGCAGACATGGGAGTAGGAAGTGGAAAGAAACCAATAGTAATTTTGGAACAGTAAATTAATTTCCCTAACACATTTATGTAGGGGACAATTCAGGTTTCAGAGTCCTCTATGCGGAAACCTACTCCCACGCTTCTAGGTCACCCAGCCGTAAAACTAGGGAAATTCCTTCTATCCTTTCAACCAGGGGCTTGGGGAAAAGTGCAGAGGTGTTATCAGGCCTTAGGAAATCATAATATATGTTTTGGAATAGTTTTTAATATATATGGAGAGTTCTGGAAAGTTTAGGGAAGAATTGGTGTTTTTTGGCAATTTTGGCCTAGTGAGGCCCTACGCAATGGAGGCTCCAAAATCACTGTATGACCTCAAATAAATTATGATATGGAGTTATTTATGGTAATTTGGGTCTTTAAGGTATCCATATAAAGTTACATAACCGTATTTGAGTGGGTAGAACTCATTTTATAGCAGAAATTGTAAAACTAGTCAATTAAAACTAGTGTTCTAGCTAGGGTGCAAAATTAAGCGTAAATATTGTACCAGAATGAATTCAATACAGAAAATTACATATGATAGAAATTAAAACAAATTCAATGGACATATATAACCATTAATACTCATGCCCACAACCTTTTTTCACTCATTATTGGACTAGATTGATCAATTTCCCCCATTACAATGACAAATTAAGCTTGTCATGAGAAACTGAGAAGGTAAACTTCAGGGACAGAATTATTACGAATTTATAAATATAAATTACATATTTTATCAGCTGTTACACATCATATAGCATGGGATTGACTTACCATTACATAAGAGGGTTCAAAATGATGGGCAGGAGGCCCAAAATTAGACATAAAGAAGGATAAGAGCATAGGTGAAGCTTGGGTTTCACTGGAGCTCGACCTAAATGAGATGGAGGCTGAAAAATATGGCTGCTATGACCTCAATATCTGAACACCATGCACTCCATACCTTCAAATTGAAGGAATGTGAATGAAGGAGTGGGAAGGGAAGGTTTGCTCATCTCCCAAGTGTCCGAGGCACATCACTCAGAAAGGAACTCTCACATAAGCAAAAATCAATTAACACATAAAAAAAAAATAGTAAATGGAGCTCAAATTCTGCTTAAATAGATATTTGGGTGACATGCTTAGCATGTAGAGGCAATAGGTGACCTGTGAGAGTAAGTCATCCTCATAGAATCCCTAACACTAGCCACATATGCACCCTCCTTGAGTAATTGGAAAGTAGGGACCCTTGTGAGTTGTTTCCCTATCCATGTCATTCATGAAACTTGGAAACTGCACCCTCCTTAGGCCCAGATTTGTTGCTTTTGTCAATGAAATCTTTTTATGCCTTTCCTGCTTTTGTGTTGAGCCTCCAAAAAGGAAACCACACCCCCCTTAGTCAATTGTTTCCTGCTTTTCCCTATGACATATTTTTTGAATTTCCTTCTTTTGAGATCGAGTCTCAAAAAGGAAATTGTTCCCTCCTTATTTAATTGTTTCCTGCTTTTATTATGACATCTTTTGTCATAGCTTTTGGGAACTTTCCTTTTTCTCTCTGACTGCTTTTGTCATAGAGTTTCCACTTTATTAATCTCCTCCCTTGGCAAGTTGGATTTCCAATTGTCCTTGACATGGAAAGATCAATTCCACATGCTATTTGCACAATAAATATTAATGATAAATAAAATTTAAATACATTGCTCAATAATGTTTATTTAGAAAAATTATCCTAAGCTAATTAATTAATGTCTCATAAATAATATTTGGACAAAATTCCCTAGGTGAGGTAATTAATGCATATTTGACTCCCGAATGTGTTGGGCATGGTCAACACTTTTATGTCCAAAAATATGGGGACATGACATAAAATGATTTGTAACATGTTCTAGAACTTCTTTGTCATCTCATTATGTGATTATTAGGGAATTTATCTTATTGAGTTTCCTCCCCAGTTGGAGTTGTATATCATGGAATTCCATAAGGTAAATTGAGTATGTAGGATACCTAGAAAACTCAATATTGTAAGTGTGATGAGTTGCTTTATTGTTGGGATTATGGGTGTGTTGTGCAAGAATTTGTAGTCGTGGAGGAGAGTTATTTGCAAACGTCTATAATTGTTGTTTCTAAGGAAACTGTGGTTGTTGTTGTTGATTTCCATAAGGAGGTCACCAATTTTGAGACCATTGATAGCCTTAGGATAGTTTGGGTGGCCATGGAGGGTACCAAACTTGAGGAGGATATGACCTTTTTTGGGAAGGATATCACATCTATTTATTAGTCCAATACACATTAAAAATTTGTGAAGGATATTGGCTCATACATGGTTGGCGTGGTGTACATGGTCACTTTTGTATAATGAAGAATATATGTTTTGTCTCTTCATTAGTTCCCTAATATACCACTTTAAGCCCAAGCAAATAAGGGAATCTACTGGTAGAATGGTTCTAGTTGCAGATATTGCAAGTCTCCATGCCATCTAATGGAGATTCCTTCAAAATATGTTTCTTCTACACCTGGATAAAAATATGGAAAGATCCAGTTCTTCTTCCTCCTATTATTTATTGAATTGCATTGAATAAATTTGTAAGATTAAAGTGCTAAGAATATCATTTTTAAATTCTCAAGCAAGTTAACATTTTCAGCATGTGTAACTCCTCCTATAGTAGATTTGTGATCCTAGTAGTGATATGTCTAGAATTCCTTCCATAATATAAATTTACTATGGAATATCCATGGAATAGTTCATATATGTTTTCATACTCAAGATGAGAAATGTATCCTCCCCTCATTAAATTTAAGTGGTCCAAACATTTGTCTCTTATGTCCCTGATCAAGATGTTCCTTGGAGTGTTTTTATCTAATTTTATTTTTCTATGTCTTTGAAGATTGTACTGGAATCTATTATCATAATCCTCCAAGATCTCATCCTAATTTTGGGTCATATTGAATATATCTTCTTGAAGATTTCAAGCCTTGTATCAGTCCTACTACTTTTTCAAAATTTAATTTTTTGTTTCTTCTCAGGTGAGAATGTTATTTCCACCCAATCCCATGAACCAACAAAGTGATGCATTTTTAAAAGTGGTGGGAAATATATTTATCTTATGAGAAACCATAGTATATAATCATAAAGTCCACAAAGAACATCATATTAAAAACCATAGTATATAATAATAAAGTCCACAAAGAACATCATATTAAAAAAGAAAGGTGTTTGGAAATTCACTTGATAAGACAAGAAAATTTGGAAAGGCGGAGTGATTAATGTTTTTCATTTGTTATTGTCCTACCTCATCTATGATTGGGAATTCAAAGGTGACTTCCTCTTCATTGGAATTAGTTCCTTACGTGTCTTCCATATTATATAAATTTTTATGAAGGATGTGGCCCCTTGTGCCACAGATTCTTCTAAGGAAATGGAATCCCACCAAAATTCTGGCTCTTGGGTTGGATTCCTTTGAAATTCAAGGTCATGTTTCCCATTATTTAATTCGTCTATTTGTGTTAACTCCATGGGTGGATTGAGTTCTACCTCAATTATAGAAGTATGCTCTACTTCATCTATTATTACAATAGTAAATATAAGATCTAGTTATGGGATTACTATAGTTGTTATAGAGGCAACTTCTTCTTTAATTGTAATATCAACTTTTAGAGTTGCAATATGTGTTTAAGCAATGAATTTTTTAGGAATAACTTCTCCCACATAACCCATATAAATAGAAATAATATTCTTGGTTGAAAAATAGTATGTATCTTTCTGTGTCCATAACCAAAATGAGAATCATTTGAGCTCTCCCCTCTAGTATATTTTCCTGCAATGTGATTAGTGGTTTGGTTGGTTCTTGCTGCACCACGAAATCACTCTCTTGTGTCTTTTTTTTCTAGTCATGCATCCTACATTTTGTTAATTTTAAAATGCAAACACGATTTATGGGAATTCAAAGAATTCAGTTGATAATCAACCTTTAAAAAATACGAAAACTAAGTGTGAACTAAAACCAATTCAAATTTACTATTGCACCTTTCATAACTCACTGGAAATGACATCAAAATGATGGGACTCTTAATTACCCATTCGAAAGTAATTAAATAATTTGCTCATTATATTATCAATCTAGATTTCAAAACTTCTTACAAGTTATTGTGCAATGTAAATGCACGCTACAATTTTTTATGGTATTGGTTTACCTATCATGAAGTGTAGTAAAGCACCAACAATTAGTTATCTACCATGTTAAATAGTTAACTCGAATCTTCTACCTTGCTAAATTATAAAACCATAACAATTTCTATTGATTAATCAGAAATACAGGAATAGTAAATCAACAAACTAAGAACATCGGAATTGTAAATTACCAAACACACCAACTATTATAAATCTACCTAAACTATATAAAAAAAAATCATCACTTGTTCTGAGGAGTGGGAAATAGCTCCCTAGAACAAAGTGTTGTAAGATGATTTCAAAAAAATAAAAGTTAATTTGCTCAATGTTTGTGTCAGAAATTGTTTCTAAGGCCAGAGAAATAAGCCAACACAATCTCAAATAAAACTTGATAAAACAAAGTAGGTTTTAGGTTTTCTGGAATGTTTTAGTGGTTGTAAACTTTTGGGGAAAGGTAGGGAATACACTTGTGAGAAAAGTAATAACTAAATCATAAACAAAAGAATACAAAGATGCATAATACATTCAACAAGATCCAACAGAACACAGTATTGAGGTTCATTCATAAAAGACAAGCATCACCAGCATATAAACATAAACCAGTAATGAGTATATCAATTAAGAAACTAGACAAGCTGAACAATGAAGCCAACACAGAAACTGAAGGGTAAAAGTGTCATATATCTCATAATTTCATCATCAAATACATACAAGAGTTTTGATACTTAACTCATGAACAAGTCTGAACTCATGAACAAGTCTGCAGACCTCCTGAAGCTATCCCAAAAATCCAACCCCTCTTCAGTCCCTTTGTCCCTTTTTTATAATTAAAAAAAAGTAGTTCTATCTCCCCTTCATTAGGTCTAAATTTAAACTACCCAATAGTTACATTAACTAACTAACTCAACTAATTGACTAAAAATAGCAAATCGGATTCCTGGCAAATATGGCAAATTTCTGGAAAATAGGTGTCAAAGAAGCTTCCATATATCTCAATTGGTGACACCTGTGTAAAAACTGAGAGATTTTTTTGTAAATGGGTCCGGGATGGACAAAAACCTCTCTTGGTTTTTAAAAATTCATCTCCAATCAATCAGAATATGCCCCGCAAAATGAACACTAAAATAGGAAAATATTAAATATTTAAAATCCCTGAAAAATAGGCTGCAAATATTAAACTGAATCTTTCAAACCTTGATAGATGTTGCAAAACTGAGAGAGGTTTTTGTATACGGGTATCTTATGAACAAAAACCTCTTTTTGTTTTCAACAATTCCTCTCCATTAGATCGTGGTCAGCATTTTACTTCAATAACCAAAAACAGGAAAAACTAAGCAGAATTCTCAATAATCTATGCATTTCACTGTAAACTGGATGCTGCTTTACTGTTATATATCTCCACAAGTGTTTACCAACAGATTCTTTGCACTGTTTCCTTCATGAAATGTAGTTCAGTTGGTCTGCATTTGAGGGCTCTGTGAAACATCCGAAGGCAAAACATCAAAAGTTTGTTGTCTGCTATCCAGTCGAGGAACCTTTTCTGATTGTAGAACTTGATTACCCAATTTGATATGATGTTCAGATTCTTCAAGCATTAAAAGAGCATGTTCCAGGCAGAATACATGCGGTCTCATGAATCCTTTGCAATGTTTCCACAGTGATGATGTTCTTCCCTTCCCCATTGCATTTGCTGTAAAAGGAATATTTTCTTGGAAAGCATATCCTGCTGCAGGTCATCGCATATTTCCCTTTGCTACTTTAGTAGCCTGTCTATTATGATGAACATATTTACATGAAACATTAGTCACAACAGGAATTGACACAATGTCTGAATCTTCTCTACTGTTCTCATTCAATTCATTTTCTAAAGGGAATTTCTTGGATGCATGTTGGTCACAAATAATAGATGGCTGTTTGGAATAGCTTGTAGAGAAATCTGCACTGCTTTCATCAATAACTGAGAACACCTCAGGACACTCAGTAATACATTTAGATACTGCACCAGCATCTAATATAGAATCATTTCTGTTTAGTGTGGGAACTTTCATGTTCTTGGTCTCTTTTACAGAGGAAAATGTTATGCTGGGAATGCCTTCATTGGTTTTAGAAATCTTTTCAGAGGTCTCTCCAAATTCAATTTTTTCATCACTAAACTGAATACTTGGTAGTGCTTTACCCCCAGGAGTCTCTTTGACTAAAGCCTGACAGAGTGGGGAAGTTAGAATTGACTGCTCTAGCAAGTTACTAGATTCTGGTGAAAATAATTCCTGGCCATTGACATGGAGATCCCCATGATTGTCTGTTATAGAGTCAGAAACAAATGTCCTCCTTTTTGGAGAATGGCTCAAAGCTAGCAGAGGCCCTTTCTTTAAACATGTATTCTGCTTCAAGATGTCACAAAGAGAATCATTCTTCCTAGTGTGTAGAGATGATACCTTATCTGAAGAAAAAACCACCCTTGTGATATCTTTGTCAATCCCTTCCATAGAAATTTTACTAGCTGATCCAGGTGAAGAAAGATAGGTGCTTTCTTCTAGAATACTACTCAAATGATAGTTACCAGCCAAAGGTGCAAACCGAGCAATGTCAACATTATCTAATTCAACATCTCGCTCTTCATGAGCAGGATGGCATTTACCATTTTTGGCACTATCACCCAGTTCATCAGAATCTGATACATCATTGTAAGTGGCCGCCAGAAGATCCAGTGCAGATTGCATTTTTACTGAAAAAATAGGGACTGAAAATGCATTTGACATAGATCTGTTTATGAATTTTGTTGAACTAGAAGAAGCCTCATTTTTATTGTCAACTTCGGAGAAATCATTAGGGTATTTGTGGGGTATATCTTTGTTCAACGCCATATCCCTAACAATCCATCTATTATTCTGAGCTGCATGAGAAATTGTGTTTCTACCAGATAAAATAGCGGATGAAGAAAATAGGGAGCTTGAATGATTCTTAAAATCATACTCTCCTTTGTTAGTAATCACATTCTCAGAGCAAGCAACTGCACCATTATCTTCAGCCATGGGTTCCAATATTGCCTTGCATTCCTCCAATGATTTTTCACCACAGAGGTTCAACGTTGAGGCATTCCTGAGCTTTAACTGACTTGAAAGATTCATGAAATTGAATTTAGACCTTCTAATTCCTGAAAAATTATGCATTTCTGTAACGTCTTTTGACCGAGCTGCAACAAATTTAGACTCACTGTGCTGAATTCTTCTTTTGCAAAAAATCTCCTTTACTATCTTTGGTAGAGAGTTCTAAACCTATGCTTTGGTTAGCAGTAGTTGCAACTCCAATAGAGGGGACATCCTCTCTGGCAGGACCTACAGAAAATGCTCCATAATGTTCATCAATACATTTATAATCGGAAGGAAAGAGATTCCTTGCAGCTTCCTCATTCCCGTCCAGCTTCATAATATTTAATTTAGAACATCTTCCCTGAAAGTCTTGCCTTATTTCGCTCACTCTCATCATTTGCCAGAACTTTGCATCCACTTGCCAGAACAGTTGCCAGAATCTCCCTCACATGAGATTGACGCCTGTTTACATGAAAAAAACTTGGCAAAACACATATCAAACGTGACCAATGATTTATGTAACACTTTCGGAGCGAAATCCCAAAAAAATCTAACTGAAAAATGACCATTCTGGCAAAAAACGATTTTCCTGTAGCGCCGCAGTGTTAATTTTTGGCAGTTGCGCTACCAGAATAATTTTAAACTCAATTTTGGCTCTATTTAGTCATTTTTTCCATTTTCAATACAGTTCAAATGACAAACTATACTCATGATATGATTTGCGAATCCATTATTCAATATATTGACCTTTAGAACCCTTCAAAAGCTTAAAAGAACAAAACTAAATAAAAATATGAAGGTAAAAATTGAAAACTTCACTAAAAATCTAAAAATTTCCACAGTAAGTAAAAGAGTAAACTCAAGCAAATATGCAAGCTAAAATAAAAATGACAATCAAACATAAAATTTGAAGAAACAAGTTCCTGACTTAACACTCAACACATGCATGGATTCCATATTGCAAATCCAACTTTATTAATCACTTCAACACAAAACAATATGACATAACATCATCTCTTCCTTTGCCAAGAGAAGATACTTTGTTTATATTATTTCATAATCAATTGTTTTTTAGGAAAATGCTAAGAATAGGATTGAGAATATTATCGATTCTTGACAAAGTGTCCTCAGACACAAAACTTAATTAATGAAGAAGGAAAATAATTACATCACAAAGATGTGAGGGCTAAGTCCCGAAAGATTACCTCACATGGAAAACTCGATGGATTTAAATATCCAAAGAGTAACAACTAATTTACTGTTACTGAAACTAACTTAGGGACACCTCACATAATCACCTGAGTGTGTAGATGCCCTTTTACATTTATTAAACTAAACATCTAAACATAACATTTTGGATCATAATTCCTAACAATCCCCCCTTTGATCCAAAAAATATTTTGAACAAATACCAAAGTCATTTATAAACTTATCAAATTTGACCCTTCCAAGAGATTTTGTAAAAATATCTGCAATTTGATCTTCTGATGGACAATACTTTGGCTTGATGATTTGTTTGACGACAAGAGCTCGAATATAATGATACTTAGTATCCACATGCTTAGTCTTTGAATGAAAAATAGGATTTTTGGCTAACTTGATTGCTGATTGATTATCAATAAATAATGAAGTTGCTTCATTCTGATCAACTTTTAGATCTTGTAAAATCCTTCTTAACCAAACTATCTCACAAGTGGCTTCCCAAGCTGAAATATATTCTGCTTCTACTGTAGAATTTGCAATTGTATCCTGCTTTTTACAACTCCATGCCACTGCAGTTGATCCCATATTCATTAAGTAACCTAAAGTAGATGCCTTGTCATCAACATCTCTAGCAAAATCCACATCTGAATAGCCAACAAGCTTGAAATTTTTGTTTCTTTTAAACTCAAGTCCAAAATCCTTTGTTCCTTGAAGATACTTTAACACCCTTTTTGCTGCATTCCAATGCCTTTCTCTAGGTTCCTGCATATATCTGGAAAGTATGCTAACTGCATAAGATAGATCAGGACAAGTATTCATCAAGTAAATGAAACATCCAATCAACTGTCGATATCCAGTACTATTTGCAAGTTCCCCCCCTTCAAACTTAGAAAGTTTTAAATTTTTCTCCATGGGAGTAATCGCTGGTTTACATTCCTCCATTCCAAACTTCTTCAATAATCCAGAAATGTACTTAGCTTGAGAAATAGATATGCTTCCTTCCCGTTGCTTTACTTCAACTCTAAGATAGTAATGAAGTAATCCCAAGTCTTTCATTTCAAAACCTGTTTGAAGTTCTTGCTTAACCTAAAATATATGATCATTATTGTTACCTGTTATGAGCAAATCATCAACATACATAACCAAGATGACTAATTTTTTTTCCTGGATTCGAACATACAAAGTATCATCTAACTCACTACGAAGAAAACCAACTTTCTGTAGGTAGGAATCCATTTTTGCATACCAAGCTCTGGGAGCCTATTTCAATCCATACAATGCCTTAACCAATTTACAAAATTGATTTTATTTTCCTGGAACCTCGAAACCAGGAGGTTGAGTCATATAAACATCCTCTTGCAAATCACCGTTTAGAAATGCACTTTTTACATCCATTTGATGCACTTTCCATCCATTTTGTGCAGCTAAAGCTAGCACAATCCTGATAGTATTCCATTTCATTGTTGGAGCAAAAGTTTCTTCATAATCAATCCCTTCTTTCTGAGCAAAACCCTTTGCCACCAATCTTGCCTTATATTTATCAATATCTCCATTTGCTTTGTACTTAATTCTGTAAACCCACTTACAACCAATGGGTTTAACATCATGTGGACAATCAACAATTTCCCAAGTCTGATTCTTCATTACTGCATCATACTCACTTTGCATTGCTATTTTCCATTCATCATATTCAACTGCTTCATTAAAAGTAGTTGGTTCAACAACTGAAAGAGCAAAATTTTCTGAACCCATATTAGAACTCCTTGTACCTGTTTTGCCTTTTTCATCAGACTTAACATCTTGAAGTAGCTTAGCTGCTCATTTTGGTTGCTTCTTTTCAATGTTAACTTGATTTGAATCATCCAAGTTAACTTGTGAAGAATTCAAAGTATCTTCAACCTGTTTTTCATCCTGTACTTCTAAAGTGAAATCAAACCATTGTTCATTCCTTGTCTTGTTTAAGTGTTGCATTCTTATTTGTTCCTTAGTTACTTTTTCCTCTAAGTTACTAAGTTGTTTTTCAACTTCTTCTACACTTAAACTTTCTATTTCATCAAAAATCACATCCCTACTAACAATAAAATTTCCATCTGACAGAAACCTATATCCCTTTTTCTCATCGAAATAACCAATCAACATGCACTTAACACTTCTAGACTCTAACTTCTTTCACTTTTCTTTTGGGACAAGTGCATAACAAACTGAACCAAAAACTCTCAAATATTTGACCATAGGTTTGAATCCATACCAAGCCTCAAAAGGAGTTATTCCATCAAGTGATGACGAAGGAGATCAATTCCTCAAATAAACTACTGTATGAACTGCTTCAGCCCAATAACATGAATTCAACCCTTTAAAAATAACATTGATCTAGCCATGCCCAATAAAGTCTGATTCATCCTTTCTGATACTCCATTTTGCTGTGGAGTATAAAAATTGGTCAATTGTCTTTTAATCCCTTTTTCCTGACAACAAGCCAAAAAATGATTTGATGTAAACTCACCACCATTATCATTTCTTAAAGTTGCAATCTTTTCCTTTGTCGTTGTTTCAACAAAATTTTGAAATGATTGAAAATTTTCAAACACTTCTGATTTTCCTTCAAGAAATACACCGAAACCATCCTGCTAAATCATCAATAAACAACAAAAAATATTTACAACCACCAAGTGAAGTTTCCAAAGGACCACAAACATCACTATGAACAAGCTGTAATCTCCTTGTTGCTCTCCAAGTGCTTTTTGAAAAAGCTATCCTTCTCTGTTTTCCATAAATGCAAGCTTCAAACTTTGCATTTTCCTTCCGAAAAGTAGGCAACCCCTTTACCATTCCTTGTTTTTGGAGTTGTACTATCAACATTGAAGTGCCCAAAACGAATGTGCCACAATATGATAGGTGAAACATCAGTTTCAACTAAACCTGCAAATTCCTTCAAATGTTCCTTTGATTTAGGAATAACTGTTCCCTTCATCCTAAGAAGCTTTTTGTCTTCATAACATGTCATAACTATTTTGTATGTATCATTTTTCGAATTAACCAAAATAATACCATCTTCCATTACAATTTGATGTCCTAATTGGCGAATGACAACTAAAGACAATAAATTTTTCTTAAATGTAGGCACATACCAAACATTAGAAATCAATCTTTCTCCAATTCTTGGCAAGTCAACCTTGACTGTTCCTTTTCCCTGTGGCAAATAAATAGAATCATCTGCAAGAAAGATTGAATTTAAATGACAATATTCATAACTCCAAAAGAAATATTTCCTGTGTGTCATATACTGAGTAGCCCCTGTATCCATAATCCAAGCATCTTCAAAATAATTTTTGAAACAATAAGAAGACTGGACAAAATTCGTTGATTCCAACTGATGAACTTGAAAAAAATCCATTGATTCTGATTGTCCAAGTGCTCTTCCTCTTCCAGAGACCTGTTGGTTTTCTGAACCTCTTCCTCTTCCAAAAAAATGTGATTGTGTACTTTCTGATTCTTTAGAACCTCTTCCTTGATTTTTTCCTCTTCCTCTTCCACAGCCTCTTCCTCTTCCAAAACCCTGACCACGACCTTTGTTTGAATATTGAAAATAATTTCGTTGTTGTTCATTTGTTTTCTGATCATTTCCCTTTTAATGATTACCTGAATACTATTTACTAGTACTTGCAACCAAAACATCTTCTCCTGCTTGTTTTGTTTTACCAAAATTTTTGTCATGTGTGGCAAGTAATTCAGTTAGTGCATCAAAAGAAATATTATCGAATTTATTTGTAATCTGTAAAGTTTCCAAAAAATGCTTATATGTATCAGGCAATCCTACGATCAAAATGGTCACCATCATGCTGTCCTTAATTTTACCAAAACCTGCTCTTGAAATTTCTTGTTTGATATTCTTCAATCTAGAAATGTACTCCATGACATCACCTCCTTAAGACAATTTTTGTTGAAACAACTTCAATTGGAGATCTATTTTCTTAGCTTCACTTTGAGAATCAAATAAATCTTTCAATGCCTTCCAAGTTGACCACGCACTAGAACCATTTTCAATATGCACAAAAATATCATCAGAAACAGTATTGTAAATCAATGCTAAGGCCTTCTCATCTTTTAGTTCCCATTTTGCAAGCCGATTAGGAATAGTCGGTTTGGTAGGCTGACCATTACAGACACCAATCCACAATTCATTGTAAATAAGAGTGCTTTGAATATGACAACTCCAAACTTTATAATTTTTCAATCCTTCCAACTTGTCAGATTCATTAAAAAGACTTACAACTTTAGACATTGTAAAAAAATAAGCACCTTATAACTCCAGAAGATGTGTATTATGCAAACCTTATAGCTCCAAGAATTAAAAAAAGAAAGCACCTTATGTCACTGGAATAAACAATCACCTTATATCACCAATAGAAGCGCTTGAAAAAAAAATTATCCAAAAAATATCACCACATAAAGAAAAATTACACATCATCATTGCAAGAAACACCACACACCATGCAAAAGAGAGCTATAGGGGCTTGGCCTTGACCCACTTATATCCTCAAGAAAAGAATTTGATAGAGCTTCACTTTGCTCTAATCAAACCTTGAGTGAAAATACAAGTACTCCTTATGACACCAACAATGCTCCTTATTACTCCAAGGCCCAATAAAAAATGCACCTTATCACTCCAAAATATAACAAATCTTTATAGGTGAATTGGAGAGATACAAGATTGTTGAGTGGAAGGTCACAAGTTCCAGTCCCATCAACTCCAAAAATAACCCTTGTTTTTTTTTTTAAATTATTTCTCCACCTTTTTCTTCTTATACAATATTAAAAAATCTCCAAAAAATAAAAATAATAATAAATTACCGTATCTCTTGGGCTGGCTCTCACTCGTATGGTGGAGAGTTCCTCTCGGCTTCAAAATTCGGATTGTTCTTTGGCAACAGTTCTGCAATGGTTCTGCAAACTTCTTTAATGTTGGTTCTTTAACACTAGTTAGAATTGATCTTTAACACTGATGCTGGTTCCAACGCCTCCACGGTGATTATGCCGGTGAATTCTTCACGCTGAATTTTATGCTAGTGAACTCTTCACACTGATTTTACGCTGACTCCAAAATGGTGAACTCTCTTCACGCTGGGTTACACTGGCTTCACGCTGGTCTCTACGCTAACTCCAAAACGGTGAACTCTTTTCACCTCTCTTCACGCTGGGTTACGTTGGCTTCACGCTTGGATTCGTCTTTAATGCTGGTGTATGCTATACCCTAGTCTTTAACGCCTCCTCCAAATGTCCTTCCTACACTGATATATGTCCTTCCTACCACTGGCTATGCTATCTTTTCCATAAGATTTTAAATAACCTTGCCTTAAAAAAATATTTTACTCTCTCCAAGTAAAATGAAAAAACTAAGTCAATAAAAAAATCTTTTCTGCACAGATTCGTTTTTTAGCCCAAAAGAATAGGAATCATTAACTTACGGTCAATATTTCGCTATTCCAAAACCCTGAATGTCACCTTCTTCAAACAACCTTTAGCACCTTCTAACCAAGTTCCAACCAGACCAAGCTTTAACCACGTGGTTTGATACCACTTTGACAAAGTGTCCTCAGACACAAAACTTTATTAATGAAGAAGGAAAATAATTACATCACAGAGATGTGAGAGCTAAGTCCCGAAAGATTACCTCACATGGAAAACTCGATGGATTTAAATATCCAAAGAGTAACAACTAATTTACCGTTACTGAAACTAACTTAGGGACACCTCACACAATCACGTGAGTGTGTAGATGCCCTTTTACATTTATTAAACTAAACATCTAAACATAACATTTTGGATCATAATTCCTAACAATTCTCAAGTTGTTCTAACTAACATATAACAAAATTGTAGGTTAATAACAACCATATCAAAATAGATACATCAATACATCAACTTCCTTCCTTTAATTATGTCCTTGTCCATATTTAAACATTTTTATGGTGACCATCTCACAACAATTTTCAACTTTCTTCATAAAATAAAAAAATCTAACTCGGTAGTGCTCAAATTTTGGCATAAGATCCACGGAGGTCAATCTCGTACAAAAAATTAGAAGTGCTACCATATCTAATGGGTTTCACAACAAAATGTTCAAACAATTTTGTTCTTCAAATCTGCAACAGTCAAAAGTAATAACTTCATGACTTAACTGGAGTAGCAACATTACAATATCACTAGAGTTGCACCATTTCTATATAACTAGAGTTGTAGCATTAGAATACAACTGAAGTAGCAACTCTAAAAAAGAGGATACTTGTGTCACACTATGACTATAGTAGCAACATAACATACACTAATCTTACTAGTAAATGAAAAAGGAATACATCTTCCTAATACACAAGCATAATGCACTAAAAAGACATGAAATAAGTGGAAATAGTACCTTGAGTAAAATTCTTCGATATGAATGGCACTAAAATGACATGAAATAAGTGGAAATAGTACCTTGAGTAAAATTCTTCGATATGAATGGTAAGAGACTCTAAAATGTATATAGAGGATACCAAAAAAGGTTTTATAAATGAGAAGAAAAATGTAATAAAAATGACAATTCTAAATACCAACATTTGCATGGAAATCAAATGAGCCTTTGTGACCGTGGATCTTCTTTCCTGCTAATCTAATCCTTCTTATGGCCTTCTTATGTAGCCATATTTTATTGTTTTTATACCCAATCTATTAAGGGTAAGTGTATTAATTAGTTATCACTATATTTACATTTCATTATAAATATAATATTCTTCTTCTTATATATGTCATCTTCTAGCATTTGTAAATTCTTTGGTGGAATAATCATTCATCTCATATAACTTTGCTATCATTTTAATCTAACTTTAAACTTTTATTTTCCCTTTTAAATTCACTTTGGATGCCATGTAGAAGTTCATTTTTAAGATTTCTCAATTCTTTCAAAATAAGAAATTGCTTCAACGTGATTGTATAATCGATCGATGTGAGAAATTCAAACTTGTATCATAATAGTGAAATTATGAATTTCACACACATTATTCTTGAAAAATGTCAAGAATGGTGATAGACACCTCTATCTTTAATTTTGTTTGTTCTCATCTTCCTTTTATGACCTTGATCTTTTATCCTTAACCTATTTAATTAGTTTTTTTTCCCTCTTACTCTTATTCTTCTCTTCAATGTCCTAATTATATGTTCATGGTTGCTCTTCCATATCTTCATTTTTTTTTCCATGAAAAAAAATCATAATTTTATATACAGACATACAAAATTACATTCTTCAGATGGCGTAATTACACTAATTGCCCATACTCTCAAAAATGAAATGTCATAACTGATCACAAATTATCAAAATATACCCAGCTGATCTTCATTACATATAGATATTCAAAAAATATCAACACCATGTATCAAAATACAAACCTCCTATACCTCAAAGTCTTAAAGGCATACAGATCAAAGAAAGTCAGAATAAAAACAAAGTTGTTAATACATAACAACCTTTAAACTTGCCATATCAAAACATAAATCCTTAAGTCAAAAATTCTGCAATATACTCCTTCATCCTCCTAACAAAGCTGCCCTTTTGACCTTTCAAAATATCTGAAATGTATCAATACGATCATTCCCCTGAAACTCAGAAATATGCCAATAACCATTCTGAACTTTTGCTCCAGCACTGGCTAATTCATCAACTATAGTATTTCTTTCGCGATATATATGCTTGAAGGCTACATACTCGAACAAATCAGATAATCTGATGACTTCATGGACTACCTCAGAAAGCTCAAGATTATGAATTATGAATTTACCTGTTACCCAGTTAATAACCAACAATGAATCACCAAAAATCATGATTTTTGAGATCTGCTTACCCAAAGCCAAAGAAAGAAGTAATTTAAGTGCACAAATCTCTACAAAATTGTTAGTACCTATGCCCAAACCAGCTTTAAATGTAATGTAATGATTATCTTTTATATAGAGAATACCCCAGCACCACATAAATGTGGATCTCCAGCAGCTGAGCCATCAAAATACCCCCATGGATTTGTTGTCAATATTCTCCTCAATAATATTCCTAATCTTCAGAACATCATTCACCTGAGGATAAGTATTGAGTACTCCCATACAATAGGAAGACACCTGTGCAGGAGTAGGAGAATAATCATCAAAACAACTTTGATTCCGAGCCTTCCAGATAAACCAAGATACAATCACAGGTAATGATCTGATATGTTTTACCTTATCGTTTAAAAACCAGTTCTTCAAACAGGTTAAAATCGAATCACCAATCCACAAATTATTAAAATTTACCTTAGACTCTATCTCCACCCAAACAGCCTTAGTAAATGAACATTCCACCCCAAGGTGGTAGTTAGATTTAGCATCCAACTTGCATAAGTAACATCTACCAGGTCCCTCCCATCCTTTTCTACAAAGAACATCCCAGGGAAGTGCTTTACCAGATTTTGATTGGTTCCAAACCAACTCATCTTCCATATTAGTTAATCTGATATTACTAATTTTTAAGATTGCTAGGTACCCATTCCAGCATAATATATCCCGGTCATCCACTAAACCAAGAATATCTGAACTAATCTAGCTCTGTTCCATTAAATAAGTCACACCTGGACATCCAATATCTTTCAGGAAAAAAATACCTGTAGAATGTAATTTATCAATCAAATGAGGAGGTAACAGGTTTCTCCATTTACATCCAACCCATGGGTCCATACCTATACGAACACTTGTTCCATTTTCTACCTTCCAAACAAGGAAATCCCCAATAATATCAAAGGACCATAGCACAGCCTTCCAGCATATAGATATACCTCTTTTCTTTTTTCCATTGGCTCTGATCCAATCCAATAAAGATAGAGGCCTAATATATTTATGTATAGCAATATTAACCCATAGGCCTGATCCATGGATAATATTCCAGATACTTTTTGCAGCAAGTGCCTTAGCAAATAAAGCAGGTACTTTCAGCCCCCAGCCTCCCAAAAATTTTGGGTTTGCCAGAACCTTCCATGAAGTCCATGTAAAACCAGAGGAAAATTCATAATTACCAAAGCATAGAAATTTGAAGCAAATCCTCCTAACTTTCTCAATGACACCCACCAGAATCCAAAAGCGCATCCAATAAACCGATAAAGCCTCAAGAACAGATTTTACCAGGATAAGCTTACCACCCTTGGAAAGCCACCTGAAACTCCAATTCTTTATTCTTTTTTCATCTTTTGCAATCAACCAGTCTCAATCTTTCAGTAAGTATCTACAAAGTTTGAAATAAAAACCAAGATATTTCATACCATATCTTCATTTCTATGTCTTTCACACTTACAACATTTTCTTTGATCTCTCATTTACCTCACATTTCCTCATTAACATTACTTTAACACCAATGACATAGGAATAATATGCCCAATTTTAATATGTTTTACACGGTACAAACTAAACTTTATTTATTAAAAAAATACTATTTACAATTTTCAATGTTCACTACAACATAATACAAAACCAAAATACAACATAATACAAAACCAAAATGCATAAAGTGAAACGTGTCTACATAAAATCGATATCTTAAGAAAATTGATATCTTAATTATTTCACTTATTTATACTACTTTATGCAATTATACTAAATGGTCAATTAAATTGAAAAAAAAAAGTAAAGTGGTAAAAATAAAAATAAAAAATTAAATGGATTTAAAATTTTCATGCTAAGTTGGTTTTCAAGTCTTTAAATTGAAAAATATTTCTTAGATAACTTGAAGCACTGCATCTAGGTTAATGAGATTAATCTAAGGTTTCTCTTGTTTTGGATATTTTTGTGCATGGTACCTTTAAGCGAGGCAATGGAATCCTTACATCTGTTTCTCTTGAAGCAGCGACCTTCGCAGTTCTATTGGAAAGTATTCTGCAACAACAAAAGCAAAATCTGTCAATATTTGTGAAGAAGCTTGAGGAGATTCCTTCAATCCAGGTGCGAGCAAAGGCTTGGTCCTTGTCCTTTTGGCATGTCGAAAATGGACTCATCGATCATCTTGTGGGGATCTAGCCTTCCCTGAGGTCAATTTCCTTCTAGGTGGAAAAAAATTGGACACCCCTAATCAAAGGAAGAATCTCACATTCCTTTTGTTGTAGGTTTGTTTATCCTTTCTATTTGAAGAAAAGGAAGCTAGAGATTTGTTTTTGAGAAGTGGGTTGTATTTTTTTGGATCAAGAGGCATGTATCTAAATAAATGGACCCTTGACTTGAACCTAGAAAATGACATTCCCTCAGTAGTTCTAATTTGGTTGAGGCTTCCCTTTCTTCCCCTCCACTTTTGGAATGATGAAATTTTGAAGGAAATTGGGAATGCACTAGGTAAATACATTGACAAATCATAACCAAAGGATGGTCTTCAACTTTTGCAAGAATATGCATGGAGGTAGATCTGGAAAACAGTCTACCAGAAGCAATTAGACTTAATTTATGTGGATGGTCATACCTACAACATGTTGACTATGAACAAATCCCATTCAAATGCAAAGTTTTCCATGAATACAAACACTTCACAAAGAACTACCCCAAATCGTAGGTGGATACCCTGGAAAAACGAACAATGGAAGAAACCTAAGAACAAAAAGAAAGCCACCAGGAAAGGAACGCAACCAGAGAAGGGACCATCCATGTCTGGTAATCAATAAAAGGATTTAGAAGAGGAACAACAAGCATTGCCTTTAAAAGGAAAAGAAAAAAGAAGAAGTAAGAGTTCAAATCGGTATGAAGTTTTTTCAAATCAAGAGGGAGGTGAGGAGGACATCCAAAACCCTCCTCAAGGGGGATCTAAAGGGAAACATAAACAAGGGGGAACAATGTTGAAGAAGAAGAGGAGAATCAATCAAAAAATGATCAAGATATCCCCTTCTTGGATTATGGGGAAGGAAACTCAAATGCAAGATGAGGAATGGAGGCAGGTCTAATGACTTCCCAGAAACCACATAGTAAAAAGTCGGGTAAAAAATCAAACTATCATAGGAGAGAAAAGAGATCGAACTGGAAAATTACAGCACCATTGACAATCATGCAAGAAAATAAGGAAGAACTATAAGGAATGCAGGAGGATCGATCCCCCATAAAGGGGGCCACCCAAAAACCTATTATAAATTATCAAAATCATTTCCTAGAATCATAGAGTACTTGGCAGTGGAGAAAGAAAAACCCAAATGAGAAATTTGGTGAAAAAAGGAATACATCAAGTACTTCTAATCTAGGAAACAAAAATAAAGGACCATGATGTTCTAAATGAAAGAAATATTTTTGGAACGCAAGTACAGGTTTGGAGGTGAGTTCAAGGGGAGCTTTGGGAGGCATATGTACTCTTTGGAATAACTCTATCTTCAAATTAGGAAAGTTGTACGCAAAACACCGACTGGCTCTATGTAATATTGAATCATTTACCCTTTGATTCATCTTTCACCATTTTCAATGTTTATATTCCAAATAACATCCAAGAAAAAATGCAATGTTGGAACTCCCTAAACCTCCAAGCAGAAATCAATCCTCTTCCACTTCTCATTGTGAGTGACTTCAATACAATTATCCATGCATCTTAGAATAAAGTAGGGAGTAAAGTGAGGGACCAAACCGAGAACTTATGGAATATTTCATTTCAAATAGAGATTTAATGGATATCAATTCTATGGTTGAAATATTCACGTAGACCAACAAGTGATTAGGACTAGGGAACATTGTTTCCAGGATGGATGGTTTCTCATCAATGGCAACTTACTGGAGGAGCAGGTGTTACTGGAAATACTCACCTTCTGCGAGCAGAAGTTGTTTCCCTAGCCTAAAACACTCAAGACTATAACAAAGGAGTCACAACTAAAATCACTTTCCCTAAGATCAAATAGATGTTTTAAATGAACTATTTTCCCTGTCACAGAACTTCTAATAGGTTGGCCATTGGAGTGTTTGGTCGCCACAGATTATTCTGCAAGACACACAACAAAGAAAAGATGGCACAATATTAGAGTATCAAGTTCAATCTATGATCTTATGATAATGACTAAGGAGTTCAACAATGAAAATCATGATTCAAACACAATAACATTCATGGGAAATGAACCTTTATTTGCATAAATGAAATAGAGAGAGAAATTGCAACCAAAGCCTTAGTGTTGAGAAGTCACTTCTCAAGTAAAAGGCTTGCCTCCAAAGCTTCAAACTTGTCTACCAAATTCTCACTCTCCTTGGCTAATTTGGCCAGAGTTTTGATGTTGTAACATAATCTTCCTCCATTTACCATGGGGGGTGAGCCAATATTTAAAGCCATGGGAGGATAGAGTATGTTGAGGATCTCATGGGTGAGGTGGAGGGAGGATCCTATTCTGATGGATATCAAGCCCAGGTGGTCCTGAAGCTTAGGAATGAGGCCCCACGAAATCAATATTCGAGAAGCCTCTGGAAGCTTCTCTTTTTTCCTTTTAAAACTCGAGCACCTCTCTTTGTCCAAGGAGACAGAGCGTTACCAAGGGAGCACCATTCATTGAATAAAGGTAAGTGGCGGTGGAAACCTCTTATTTCTCAAGTAAAAAAGGAATTACACATAGAGGTACCGCAAATTGACCATAGGGAAAGTGCGGTGGTGGAAAAAGGTGTAAAATCACTAATCCTGGCCCACTTTTAACTTCACAACTTGAGGAGTTGAGGAAAATATTGATACTTAGATCTCTTTACATGATGATGATGAGAAATGCGTGTAACATAATTACCCCCAAAGCATGAGGCTAGAGGGATAGGATAGGTGAAGGCATTGTAAGAACACGTTATCACTTCGAGGCAAGAGTTCGTTGATCGAAGATCTTCAACAACCAAGCTTATTCTGCAGTACATCAACAATTTGATTTATGTACATATGATTCTCATCATGGCTATTGGACAATACACTGCAAATCCATGTGAGATATAAACAATCATGGATACTAAAATACAACATAGATCCATTCGAATAAGACTCAAACTTGGACATAGCTACCAGACATACAATGTAGATCTATGTCATACAGACACAAATTTAAGCAAAACCACGACCATACAAATGTGGATCCATGTTAGGACTCATACAAATATTCCATCTCAACCTAGGGAAAGAAATGAGTGCTTAATAACCCAAGGTCTTCGTCTCGTCTTCAACAAAGTACGATTCTATCCATGTGATTACATGTCTAGATATCGAACACTATAGAAACCACTTGATTACCGATCAATGATGAGAACCGTTAATAAGTGCGAGGGATATCACCATTGATGTATATGATTCACAAGGTACCCCAGTACATTCCTCCGAATGTGAATAGATGATTTGATGTCGAGCACTCAGTTGAATCTTTTGATCAAAGGTCAATGATGTAAACCTATTGTCGAACGAAAGGAAATATGTCATTGATGTACACAGATATCAAGGTACTTATTTGTTTATAAGAATAATTCCCAGATGATGAGTCAAAGTCGATAAGAATAGTCTCATCGAAGGAGGGCCATGATGAATCCCACGTCAACGACACCAAACTCAGAACAGAGTTCTGGAATTTGAATATGAAGTAACCATAGCACAAAATCAAAGGTAATTGTCACAAAGGTAGTTTTTTTACGGCATATGCATATTCTCAACACAATTTTCCTTTGAACATAGGGCGTCATGACCGAAGACTTGGAAACATTGACTTGACGAGGCAGATACCAGGACACAATGCAATGATGGACGATGCATTCTTTGAAAGACTCAAAGGAGTGACATGACTCGTGAAAGTGGATCGACTCAAAAGCAAGCTGAATACCCAATTGACTGAATGAAATGAAGACAAGTTCCATGTTCAAAGGTGACTAAAAACTTCCATTATTGCAAATGAAATATATTCCCCTTCCCTTACTTTCCACATCATGATTGACGAGTTCCTCTTTTCATTTTTACGAGTTCAAAGAAGGTAACAAACACTCGTTGTAGCTTATCATATGATAAGTCCATTCTCTTATGTTTTCTGAACTTGACAAAGGAGGGGCTCGTTCCCAAAAGAGGGTCTCTCAGTGTTTAGTTTAACAAGTCCATTGAAAGTAAACCCGATGTCGTTCACGGTTAGAGAGCCTGAATGAAACGAAAGAAGAGTCTGAAGTGTCCTTTTTTGTATGATTTAGTCTTTGAGGCCTGAAAAAGTATAAAATAATACCTTATATAACTATTCTAGTTAATGACTAGAGTATACCTTTTTCGTAAGTTATTCAATATGAACCGAAAAAGGGGTAAACTATTGTCGAAAAGACGACTCTTCAGGTCCTTTTACGAGAGTGAAGAAGACAAGTTCACTCGGTAATCTTTTCAAATTTTAAGAGTCTGAAAAGAGCTTAAACGGGTCTCTGATAGACTTTCTTTTCATGAAAAAGGTCTTAACGAGCCTGAAAAAGAAGTAAAATTTGACTCGAAAACTTAGTACTAGGTTTAATGAGCACGATCGAAGTTTTGAAAATAGCGCTCGGAAGCTTTTTTCGTTTTGTGCGCAAACGAAAAAGTCAAAAATAAACTCATTCATATCCAAAAAATTTGATTCTCCATACCCTGCAATCTTCAAAACGACTATTAGACTCTTACAAAATTAAAAACTAGGCTTTATGTGACCATTTAGGAGTAAAATTTTAATAAAATAATTAAAATAAAACCCAAAAATAGTGAATAGAAGAAAACACTTACCATTTTTATTTTTACCATTTGGAGAGAAAAGTAGGTCATTTTATGTGCACATTTCAGGTGTAGATTGTGGAGCCCACAGTCAACCATTTCCCGAATCGTCAGAGCCAGGTAATTCTTAAGACCAACCCCCTTCTTTTCACGGTTTCCATTTTTAATTTCATGCATGTTTTAGGGGTTTTTAGGCATTTTCCAAAGAGGGAAATTCATTTTTAGGGTACTGCTCTTTTCCCTTTCGGGAAGGGTGGTGCTCAAGTGTCACCGCGTTTTTTCCTACAGAAAAAAGTGGTGGCACCACTCCGTCACAACACAAAAAGGGAGGTGCCGCAAGTTTCCCTAGAATGCTTGAAATACAAGCCAAATAAATAAATTTGAAGTGATTTTAATGGTTACATATGAGTTCTAACACTCCATTTTAATGTTTTGGCGGGATATTTTTAGCAAAAAATGGTGATTTGGAAGGAGAGGAAGCATGAGATCGATGATATAATAGGTGGAAATGATGTTGGGACCATAGCTTCTCTTCGTAGAGGTGGGCTATTAAAATTATTCAATGTGCCAAGTATGAGATCACGTTGCTGGAGTCCATTCTCAGGATGTGGAATCCTAAGAAGTAGTACCTTGAGGTAGGGGCCCATATTCTGACTGTGAAAGTAGAAGACATCTACTTCCTCATAGGTTTTTTCAGGAGGGGAGTGCCTATCTCACTGAATCGTCCTTGAGGTGGGGACATCACCACTCAGGGTATCATAGATCGATATTGTTTTCTAGGTACACAAATGTGTGGAAAGAAGATACCCATCAAGGATGTGATGGATTTACCTCTTCAAATAGTATTGTTCACTATGCAATGTATCTCGAGGAGCCAAGGGGATCACCAGGAATCTCGAGATCACATGATGAATTCCTTGGTGGTAATGGAACCTACAGTCTTCATCTATGCAGAATCCCTATTGGTCACTTTCAAGGAGAAACTGACCAAGTGTCGACGAGGAGAACTGAAACAATTCAGATATGGCACAATCCTAGATTCATTCTTCTTTGAGAGAATACCACACTAAAGGACACAAGTGGCCTTTACCGAGTTGAGGGAACAAGATCCATGCATGTTGATATGGGTGGAGTTTATGGCCCACCATGGTGGTGTAGGATCCATATTCAAGTATGGGGCTGCATTTTTTCGATGGTTGGATGACCAACTCCTCATGATTGAGGATTATGCATACATCGGTATTGAATTTAGGGGGGATCCAGAATTAGCTCTACCAGTGGATTATCAGTGGGGTGACATCGATGAGTAAAACACTAAGATATACATGTTTTTATATTTTTATTGTTTTATGATTTTTATGTATGTTAACGAAACCTACTTCTTCTCATGTAGATGTGGGATTGGAACGACCTGGAGTTTCATCTCCCATAGATAGGCAAGAGGGGGCCTGCTTTGTGCACCATGGAGACAATGAGATGATCGAGCTGGAAGAAAATCTCAACCGGCTCACATTAGGTATCCCAAATCATCTCAGTGGATGACCTCCCTAGGAGGTATCAGAGGCATAACATTGGTGTGTCAGGTCACTTTGGCTGCTTGCTACGCAGAGTGACAAGAGCCATCATGTGCTACCATGAGCACCACTAGGGTTCCACATGATGTATATAGTGAAAGCTTCCTAGCTTCTGTATTTTTTTTATTTTGTAGTTCTTAAAGCCAACGTGCTTCAGTCGGGGTCTCGAGACCATATTTTTGTAAAAAAAATTGATATATATATATATATATATACACACACCCACAAAGACTTATCTATTTGTAGACTACTTTTTTTTAATAATGGAATGTTATTTACATGAGTTTTATGTCTTTTAGTGCTTATTTACAATGTACCATGTTATTTTACTTATCAATGTCATAATTGGCAAGTGAATCTGCAATTGTGTTACACGATCTTGGGATATGTTGATACGTAATGGATTCCAATGACCTTTCCAATAAACGTATCCTTAGAAAAAATTTGAAGGAGCACTGGGTTTCGAATGGAATAAACATGGTTCAAATGAGAAACCACCAACTGAGAGTCCATAAAGACTACCAAATGATCGATGTCATGAGATGTAGCTTCATTTATCAAACCTATCCCTGTGTCACACTCGACGATGTTGTTGGTGGTCAGACCTATACAAGCTACTCCTGAACTAACTAGGTCTTGAGCGTGGGAATATAATACCCAAGAGGCTTAAGCAATATTCAAGGTGTGACGACAAGCACCATCAGCAAAACCATAGAATTCCATTTGATCTACATAATAAAAACATGGGATAAGTAGAATCTGGATAAGAACCCAAAACCATATTTAAAAATTCAAATATGCACATATACATAAGGCATTGATGCAAAGATATACTAAGCATAGTACCTTTTCAGGTACAACACTTTGTGAGGTTTCCTTAAAGGTATCTCATCATAGTCAACAAGCTCATAAGTCCTTTTTTATAATACTTTACTTACGATATAGGGCCCATGCCACATTGATTCCAAATTCCCTTTCCCATGCTTTTCATGTTTCTGATCATACATCAGAACAAGATCTCCTTCATTGAAAACATGAGGTTGAACCGATCTATCATATTGAGCCTTGATCCATTTTTTGTGTGACTCATTAGCCAAAGCGACATCTCGTCGAGTATCATCAAGGTTCGTTAGATAAAGAAAATGTTATTCTTCGGTAGAAGTATTGGGTAGAATCTCAACACCTAGTTTGAGTGACGGAATTTCACATTCAATAGGTATGAAAACTTCTAGTCCACAGACCAATTGGAAAGGCGTGAAACCAGTTGTTTTTTTAACTGAAGTTTTGTAGGCCCAAAGTGCATAAAATAGAGTCAAATTTCAATTGGATTTAATATCTCCAACCATCCTACAAAGAATGGTTTAAGGACCTTGTTAATGGCTTCAACCTGGCCATTATATTGTGGATAGTAAGGGGTTGAATTTTCATGACGAACACCCAACTTGACACTCAGCTCGGCCGTCATCTAATTAAGAAAATGTGATCCGTGATCAGTTACTATATCGTGTGGAACTTCAAACCTAGCGATGACATGATTAATTAAGAAGAGGGCGGAATTCTTACCATCCTCGTCATATGTAGGCATTTCCTCATCCCATTTCGTGAAATAATCCACATCTGAAATAATGTAACCATGCCCCCCCCCCCCCCACCCCCGGATAAGGTAGGTTTACAATGCATAAAGTCAATCCCCCCTTTGGAAAAAGGGCGAACGACAATGACGGGGTGTAACAGAGCAAGGTGGGTGCGCTTTTTAGGATGAAATAGTTGATAGGGTGGGCATTTTTTTAACCGCTTCATGGAAATCCTTGAATATCAAGGGACAAAAGTACCCAGCATGAAGAATTTTATAAGTTGTATCCATCCCAAAAATATCACCACCACATGCTCCAGAGTGGCAAACATTCATGACTTGTTCAACCTTGTCATGAGTGAGACTTCATCGAAGAATAGAGTCAATACCACGTCGGTATAAGGTATCATTGAGAATGAGATAATACTTAGCGTGGTGGCGAATGCACCAATGATCATCACAGGATAGATTGGGCTGAAATATTTGAGTTTGGAGATATATGATCAAATCTCCATACCACTAATCTATCGTGCTGATCAGGAACAAGAATTCATCCGGAAATGAATCATTGGGCTCAGTTTCCATGAAAGCACAACGAAGGTCACACATCAACTCTGCAAATACTAAGGACTTTTTAGAAGTGGTCTTAGTGAATTCAAGATCAAATTCCTGTAGGATAACAATCAAACGAGAATATTTTCCCCTAGTACCTGACAAGTCAGAATGTAGTACATGGGGTTCTAATATGCAAGCACAATGGTAGTGTGAAGTAGGATGTAATGACGGAAACGATGCACAACAATTACCCTAGCCAAATATAACTTCTCCACATGTGAATATCAGGTTTCAGAGGCAAGAAGACTCTTACTGAGATAGTATACCACATTCTCTTGATCATTTGAATCTTCCTGCACTAGAACCATACCAATGGTAGTAGTGGTTGCGTAAATGCAGAGAAGAAAATATTTTGAATAATATGGGGGGTGTAACACAAGTAAATGTGTTATGGCATGCTTTAGATTATCAAAATCCCATTGAGCTTGATCATCCAAAAGAAAGGGAGTGTTCTTCTTCAACAGTCGCACGTAGCCATGTGTTTTCTCTACAAAATTGCATACGAAATGATGAAGAAATTTTTCCTTCCCTTCCAAAATTTGGAGTTAGGTGATATTGATTGGGGAGGGTAATGCCAAAATAGCAGCAATTTTTAAGGGATCAATTCAAATCCCATCCTTGGAAACAACGAAACGAAGTAAGCGTCTGGTCTCAACACAAAAAACACACTTGTGTGGATTAATCCAGATATGGTAGTGACGACATCGAAGGAAAATGTATCTAAGATGCCCTAAATGATCCTCTTTATGCAGTGAATGAGTAGGTAGGTCGTCCAGATACGGTTCCACTATGTGTCTTATATCATGAAAAGCATAAGACATGGCTCATTGGAAAGTAGCTCCAGCGTTCTTCAAGACGAAAGGTAACTTGCGATAAGAAAAGGTTCCCCATGGGAAAATGAATGTCATTTTATGTTGGTTGGCAAGTAGTATATCAATCTGATTGTAACCATAAAAGACATCCATAAAATAAAAAATGACACTTCCAACACAGTTGTCAATGATATGATCGATGTGAGGGGTAGGAAAGTTGTCTTTTGGGCATTCTTTGTTAAAGTCCTGAAAATTGATACAAACCCTAATAGTGACCTGTTTCTTGGCAACATGAAAAATATTAGATACCCACTCGGTTAAAAGCATGGGGTAGATAAAAATATCTTTTAAAAAAAAATCAACTTCAGCTTTAATGAATGCATCTTTCCTTGGGTGGACCTGGTGAAGTTTTCTCCTAACAGTTTTCACCGTCGGGTATGTCTTGATCTCATGTACAACAATAGAGGGATCTATCCCAGGAATTTCTCTATAAGTCCAGGAAAAAACATCACAGAATTCCATAAAAAGAGCTCTGTATTCCTCAATTTCCATTTTCGAACATTTCTGGCCAATGTGAACAATGTCGAACATTTATGGCTTCACCAATATTTTGATGAAAATTGTTTTGGTGATGTTGCACAAATTCCCTTCAAAATCAACACCTTGTAATAATACAAGCGTTTGTGAATACTCGACAATGATATCAGAACTGATCAAAGAAACAAAAATTGAATCTACTGAATTGGAATTAGGAAGAAATGAATATCTGCGATGAGAGTCTTTCCCTAAGGATTCATCCAGACTCACAATCTCCATAATGGACTCGTCCGATGGAAAATTCTGTGAGAGATAATCCATAGTCGGGAGAGGGGAATCTATACAATAGGGAATATCATAAGGACCTGATGCTACCAAATGTTGATCATCTATGTAGACATCAAAAACAGATTGAATGGCATCATACAGGGCTTCATGTGGACTCAGAGAAGGAAATTTAGTGACCTCTTTGCATTTGGGAATGCCCCCGATCGTGGACGATATCACATTTACTGAGGAAATATTCATACTAGAAGGGGGAACAATAGATCGAAATACTCCCATGAGTGATGAACCTTTCAAAAGTCCAACCCCTACCGATTGATAGGGACGAGGGGACTTCCCTAACATAGGAACATTATTCATTGTGGTAGCGGTGATATTAGGAGAATAATAATCAAGTTGATCTATGGTTATAATATTCCCTTGATGCAGAAATTGGAGCATGCGGAAAAATAATGACGCAACAACCATCATAGCATAGAACCATTTTATTCCTAATAATAGGTTGTAATCCAAAGGGGCATCGACCACTTCTACCTAGATAGAAATGGTCTTTCCCCCCAACTCGATGGATAAAGTGGGTATCAAGCCACGAGGTTGGAAACCTCATCTGTCGAATGATTTCAAAGTGGTTGGTGACTTACTAAGTTTGGATGAACCGATGACTCTTCAACAAGACATAGATAAGACTGAGGTGGAATCTCCTTCATCCAATACGATACAATGAACCTTCCTACCCACTACTCTGGTGGAGATTTTAAGCGCGAGTTGATGGGATAACCTCGATTTATAATTCTCCACATTAAAAGTAATCATGGTAGAATTCTCAGGATCTATGGCCCCTAGGGCTGAAAAAAAATCATTTCATTGTGAAGGACAACATTGGAGTACCTCCAACGTGGACATGGCGCATGGTACTTGGGATAAATACTTAACAACGTTGTAGAATTGAGCAGCTCGAGCACTAGGATTAAAAACGTTTTTACGGATTGTACTCTTAGGAGGGTGCAATATTGTGTCAAAACTAGGTTTGTCGATAGTGAGAGGTCTATTAGTAGGAGATGGATGAGTCATATAGGAAGAAGAACCTTCATATTTCTTCTCTGGGGGTTTATCGTATGTTTGATTTCTATTAGTCAATTCAATTGTCTTGACCTACATCATTCTAGTTTCCTTAGTAGAGGAAGAGGTACCATGTAAAGCCGTGTGATCAACTAACTGATGTTGAGACGAGAAGGGGTCAGTCAATACTGCTTGTGTGGGGTTACTTTTCAAAAAATTGTTAATCTCTTCACGAGGAGGGCACTCCTTCGTGAAATGATCATATCCACATAGAAAACAGGGATACTTAGCCTTCCTTTTAGGTTTTGAATCATTCTCTGGAGTTGTGCCTTTGGAATTCTCCTACTAGTTTCCAAGTTTTTTGTTTTTACCTTTTCATTTCTTCTTATTATTGGGTGTTTGTGAATACTGAATCACATTCACCTTAGCGGAAACAGTAGGAGTGGAATAAGTTCCAGTTGAAGCACTCTGTGGTTTAGCAGGCTTGGTTGTGGATGAAGGTTGGATAGTACCAACAACACCATCTACAGGAGTCTCTGCAGGGGGCTTGGCAGGATCGGTGCTGGGACGAGGAGAATTGGAAATCAAATAATATAAAGTCTCGAAATGAGAATAAACTAAGTCCAAGTATTGATCCCGACTAATAGCTTGCTCTTCAATGACAACACTGCCCATAGCCACATCACAATCAATAGTAGGAAACAAGGATTTGGTAAACCAATCAGCCCAAAATTGATATGGAATAGGAGTTTTGATTAACCTTCGACGTCTCCTCCACTCATGGATATGATCAGATATGTGAGTAGAGGTATTTTGCAGAAGAGAGGTCAAAAGTTTTGTACCCATTTCATATCGAATGGGTAACTAGAAATGAGTAAGAAACACAGTTGCCAATGAATTGAAATCCAAAAACGAATGTTGTGGAAGTTTGATGTACCATTTTGCGACCGTGCCAGTCAATATTCTTTGGAAGAGCCTTAATCGGATGGAGTCATCCATTAGGGAGTTAGATGAACAGCACAAATGGAAAGTCGTCACATGGTTTTTGGGATCTTCTCCTTGTTTCCCATCAAAATTTGGAATGTCTAATGGTAGTTTGACTGGAATGGTAGTCCAAAAAGGGTCATGTTGAACGGGATCATTTATTAACTTGGACAAGTCAAGAAGATCCAAGGTAGCAAAAAACAAAATTTGCTGGTTGGGTTGTGGGTAATTGTAATATTGATAAGTTAAGGCTACCTCGGTAGGATCAAAGGTCTGTTTAGGTTGGTTGTAATACCCAACAAATTGTTGATAGTTGGGAGCATTTTGACCCATAAATGGTGGTTGTTCCTGGTTAGGTCCAGCTTGAGGTCATATGTAGGTTGCGCCCATTGATTAGTAACTCCTCCAGGATAAGGGGAAGATAATGGATTATTGTACTATGCCCCGTTAAGGTATTGATTACCAATATTGGTTTTTTGAGGAGGAGCCCAAGCTGACGTGGGAGGATGTGAAGCAGGACAAATAGGACCAAAACCATCATGACCACTAGGTTCAACAGCTAGAGGGGGAGGATCTGCAATATTATGTAAATCAGGCATATAATATCCCCTAGTTGTAGTTGTATGGGATGTAGAGGGTAAGAACTGACTTCCAACATTTGTCAAAGCTATGGGAGGCATAGAAGCTCCTCCCATTTGAGGATTTGACAACGGATTCTGGACAAACTGTGGCACTCTCACATGAGTGGCATGTCTAGCCATCATGAGTGTAGACAGAGCATGCACAAGAATGACATTAGAAGGGAAATTCAATGATCTACCCAAGATGTCACTAAGTAAAAGGTAGGGTAAAGGCCTTATACAATTCAGAGTTAACTCCATAGGTGACACATTCACAACACTACTAAAACCAAACTAAGAGATAGATTGGCCAAGGGCGGTTTCCCAAAATGGAGCATTTGATCCAAATATAGGAGCCACTATTTCATCGGGCTGAAATTGATTGATCCTGGCTCAAGAAGGAGTTGGGACGGCAAAGGATGCATTTCAAGAGGAGGTTTGCTCTGCTAATGGTGGGACAACTAACTTAGTTATGGGAGCATTGGAAGGAGGAGAGAATTCACCTCCCTCTTCTGAAACTGGAAATCCTTCCAATTCAAGCATAGAAGCACTACCTTCCTTGGAATTCACATCTATGTCTCGTTCCATGGGTTGGGTTGAAGGATTTTCAGGATTTTCAGGTGATAATCCTTGTAACCAACTGGACCTTCTCCATGGAAATTCATTCATCTTGTAAAGGTAAAACTAATCTCAAAAGTAAAAAATCTCTATCTAATCAAGAAAATCAAACGCTACTCAAGCTAAAGAAACAATAAAAACTTGTGATAGGAGTGGTAAAAAAGACATGATCCTCGCAGGATTGTCAAACCACCACAATTAGCGATATACCGTAGGGTCCAATAGTAAAATGAAACAATGAGGATTGGAACCATACCCTTTCCTGAATACCCAACTACCTAGACAACACGTGCATAGCAATCTCCCCGAGTGTTGTTCGTGGTGTATTGTGGTGATAAGACAGTCAAAGGGCTATGTTCGGATGGTCTCAAGATCCCTAAAAGTGTCTCCCTATATACATAAGGTATGTGGGAACTCCACTACGTAGTAATGTTGTCTAATGCATAACCGTTCGAAAGGGGCCATCCTATATACCACTTATTACGTGGAGTACCTTTCTATATACCTCAAGGGTACATGAAAGGTAGTTCTATATACCAGCAATACGTGGAAGAACTGCATGATCCCCGAGATGCAATGCAAGAAAATAACAACATCTCCTACGTTTAAAGATGCCAGAACACGTCTCTAACCTATCACACCTTTATACAAATTTTAACCTACGACTAGTGCTTGATTTTATCTTTTGTGATTAGGTGAATGCATAAGGTGAGTATTGAAAAGTAAAACCATGCAAATATTTTTCTTTCACTTTTCGCAAACTTCCCTACTTAAGGAAGAGATAGAGGTTTGGTTCCTACTTATCCAAAATGAATAAATATCAAGCAAACAGATATGGAACTATATTTGCAAACCTATTGCAAGCATATCATGACTTCAAAAGAAAAAATTTTGAAAAGGAAAATGACAAGATCTCTTTTTTAAAACAAAGACTATGATGAATACTCAAAACACCATACTTTTTCAAACTTCTTCAAAATGAAAACCAAATGAAAACAACACACTTTTATTTTTGTTTGAGAGGAAGAATATATAAGAAGCAACCAGAATGTAAATACTTGAAATTATATAAGACCAATCAAGTCCTTACCAGTTCATACCTAAGCTTAACCTAGAACGTTTCTCTCAATTTTTCAAAATAAAAAATGAAAACAATATTAAATTAAACTATGAAGAAAATAAAAGTAACACTACTTTCTTTCTAGTTGACTAAGCAACATCCAGAAATCCAAATACACACTTTATTTTCAAACTTCTTCTTCAACCAAAGATAAAAAAAGACAAGAAACTCATAAGCCAATCAAACTAGTTCTTGAAGGTCCAAGCCAATCAATCCTAACACAATTTCCAGATTTCGATTTATAGATGAAACTATCAGAATTCAAGCCAAACAAACTTCAAAAAACCAAAATACAAATGCCAAATGTTAAAATCAAGATGGGATTAAAAACCCTACCTGGCACCACTATTTGATAGAAGAGTATAGAGCTTTATTGATCTAGGACCTCTTTTTGCCAACACAAACATAGCAGATGAACCACTCGTTGTCCACTAGATTAATGCAGTGGCACCGCCTATTTCCTCTGATAAAGGTGTGGTGACCGCTCTTACAACATTTCCCAAGTGCGGTGGCACTTATAGATTTCAAAATGAGACACAGAGCGAAAAAAAAAGATGTTAGTGTTCAAGAACTAGCACCAAATGACAATGATCGGCCAGGAACTGAAGCATAAAAGGTAGGTTGGGATAAATCTAAGCATATCTACTCAATTTCAAACAAAATCTAGCTAAATAACTAGTATATCTGGTCTATTAAGAAATTAACGTTTGAAGCAAGGGAAGAACCAAGAATAACCAAAAGTTCTAATCTTCTCTTAATAAGTATGGTCGCCAAAATTGTTACTAGAAATACTCATCTTTTGTGGACAGAAGTTGTTTCCCTAGCCTGAAACACTCAAAACTAAAACAAAGGAGTCACAACAACTAAAATCACTTTCCCTAAGATCAAATAGATGTTTGAAATGAACTCTTTTACCTGTCATAGAACTTGTAATAGGTTGACCTTTGAAGTGTTTGGTCTCCACAGATTATTCTGCAAAACACACGACAAAGAAAACACACAAGATTAGAGTATCAAGTTCAATCTATGATCTTATGCCGATGACTAAGGAGTTCAACAATGAAAATAATGATTCAAACAAAATAACATTAATGGGAAAGGAACCTTCATTTGCATAAATGAAATAGAGAGAGAAATTACAACCAAAGCCTTAGAGTTGAAAAGTCTCTTCTCAAGTAAACCTTTCCTCCAAAGCTTCAAACTTGTCTACCAAATGCTCACTCTTCTTGGCTGGATTTGGCCATTGTTTTTATGCTGTAACAAAATCTTCCTCCCTTTACCCATGGGGGGTGAGCCAATATTTAAAGCCATGTGAGGATAGAGTAGGTTTAGGATCTCATGGGTTAGGTGGTGGGAGGATCCTATTCAAATGGATCTCGAGCCCAGGTGATCCTGAGGCTTAGGGATTAGGCTCCATGAAGTCAAGCTTCGAGAAGCCTCTCGAAGCTTCTCTTTTTTCCTTTTAAAACTCGAGCACCGCTTTTTGTCCAAGGAGACAGAGCATTACCAAGGGAGCACCACTCATTGCATAAAGATAAGTGGCGGTGGCACCGCTTATTGCTTAAGAAAAAAAGGCATTACACATAGAGGTACCGCACATTGACCACAGGGAAAGTGCGGTGGTGGCCAAAGGTGTAAAATCACTGATCCTGGACCACTTTTAACTTCACAACTTGAGGATTTGAGGCAAATACTGATACTTGGATCTCATTACATGATGATGACAAGAAATGTGTGTAACAACATGTTTCTTTTTATTTTGTAATTATATCATGGGAAGGTTTAGATCATCATCCCATAACGTTAGAAGTGAGGCATCATTAAAAGTTGGGGCCTATCCCCTTTCGGTTTAACCCCATATGGGTCAGTGATCCAACCTTTATGGACTTGGTGAATGAAGCTTGGTACCCATGGGTTTCTGGATCATTGATATCTATTTGAGAACAAAAACTAAGGAACACTAAAAAAGATCTAATAAAATGGGTGAAAACGAAATAAGACAAAGACAAAGAAAGGGTAAAGGAACTAAGTAAGAGAATGGAAGATAACATAAGATCCATGGAAGAAGAATAAGTCAGTTCTTTGTTGTTGATGGAGGAGAAAAGGAGCTTTAATAAATATCAAGGTATTCTTCAGAAAGAAGAAGAAACTTGGTGATTGAAATCCAGAAGTTTATGGCTTCAAGATAGATACCAAAACACAAAGTTTTTCCATGAACATGGCCTTATTCTCTAAGGAATATGCCACTCCTTCAGTGGTGGAAACAAGAAGCAGATGCATGCTAGTTGAGCATATAAATCACAAAAAGGGGGGGGAATTTAATTCCCTTATTCAAGAAAAATATAATTTGATTCTTTGGATGAAGATCAATCAAGGCAGTAGTGGGACAAAGATCATCAACAATTTACTTGTAGTCACTCTTAGATCAATCTGGTAGCTTCATATTTCCCCTCATGAAATTGGAATTTGGAAATATTCGCGGGTAGACCATTTTCTTTGCTTTGATAGATCTTCTAAGAGAAACCCCAAGGAAACGGTAGCAGGTGGGGAGATCATATTCCCAAGGGGAATCTCTTTTATTAAATATTCTTAGAATACAAGATAGGAAACAAACAACCAAGCAGAGGCTCTAATGCGTCTTCTTGGAATTTTCTTAGCCAAAGAGAAGGGTTGGAATTCCCTCATAATCCTTGGAGATTCGATGTTTATTACCAATAATTTAAGAACCAGAACCTTACCATTAAACATGATTCTCAATTTCTTCTTTAAAAAAATTTGAAAGAAACCTAGGCCTTAGCAAAGTTAGTGGGTTACATGTCTTAAAAAAGAATAACCACGGAGCGAATTAGCAAGCAAATCTTGCTCTAAGGGAGAAGGTCAGAATGATAAGGATAAATGGGGAATTATCGTACAAAACAATTCCATAAGTGATGATAGGAAAATGAGTCCCTAAAGGTGGCAAAGTTTCTCTATAAGGCAAAAGAGAAGAATCTATTGTAAAAAAATAAGACCAAAAGATGCAATTAGGAAGATTGACATACATGCCATTTTGGGCAATAATTCAATCGGGTCTTCCCCTCAAGAGACATGTGTGATATTTTCCCTCAATTTAATGATACACGTAGAGGATTTAACTCCCCTTTCATTTGGTCATCCTCCTCTCAGTACTTCACTCATGTTGGGTCTCCATCTTTGTGTCACCTTGAGGATGAATTGGAAGTATTCTTGGATCAAGTTCGTAAGTAATTGGGTAATAATGGGGAGGGTGCATCAAGATGTATGAGAAAGATCAACGATTAAATGGAAAAAAGGATTCACTCTTCCATAAATTGGTTTATATTAGAGTGAATTTTACATAGTAAAGGAGCTAGTTCATAATCTACTACTTCTCTTTCGATTCGAGAATTGGCGGATAGAGAGGAAGCGAAGAGTGGTGAAGCAAGAGAGAATGGATCAGAGGGAGGTTGTGACTAGTGAGGAGGACAAGAGACAACAATGTACATGCTTCAGATCCAAATTAAAGGAATTCGAGAACAATAATTAACCACCCTTGAAATTCTAGCAGAGAAAAGAGTGAAGTTGTGGAGGATATAAGATGAATGTGATGCTCTCAAGTCGGAAATAGAGAATCTGAAAACTCACCCCTCGCCCAAAGTCTCCTTAGAGGAGTCATCCCCCATGACATACAGGATATCAGATCTAAATTTTCCCCCTCAACCACAACAAAAGTAGTTTCGAAAGACATCCAACAGAGGAAAGCAAGGAATGAAGATTTGTTTGGTTTGATGGACTATTGTAACTTTCTTCTGCATATTTACGGTTTATATAATACATTTTTTTCTTGTTTCTTTAAAAAATGATGGACTAAAATAACCATATAAATGTATAAAATTTAAAATAAATTATTAGAAAAAAATTATAATTTTTTAAAATTGGAATGAAATTGCCATTATTTTTAAATTCTTATTAATATTATTAAAATTAAAATTAAAATTAAACTTACTAATATAAAAAATAATAATATTTTTTGTAAATTAGAATGAAATTATTAATATTTTTAAATCCTTATTAATATTATTAAAATTAAAACTAAATTAAACCCATATTATTGTAAATTACAAGTAATTATATGACAAATAAACATATTATTAGAGAATTTGTTTTCAAACTCTACTTCTAAATGAGCAAGTGGATGACGAGAAGTACAAATCTAAATTAGTAAGTGGATGCTGAGAAGTACAAATCATTGACATTTCAACATTTTTTTATTTTGCAATTAAGTGAACAAATCGTGCATGATTTAAATTGTTTAAATTAATTTAAAACCATTGACCTTTTAACACGTTTTTATTGTAAAGATTAATTTCATAAATATTTAAACACCATTGACCTTTAAACAATTACTTTGAACAATTTTTTATTTTTATTTTATAAAGATTAATTTGATAATTGTTTAAACACCATTGATAATGGGAATACTTAAATAGATTATCTCTCATTTAGACCGTTTCTTCTCATTGAATAGGTGGGTATCACCTTCTAGAATCATGTTAGGTCATTTTTAGTCTATCACTTAGCTTCTTTGTTATTGGACAATATTTTTAGTAAAATTTATTTATTTATTTTCGTAATAATATATTTTATTTTGTATGATATGAGAGATTAATAATTATAAAATTTATTATATACTTTTCACGTCACTTAATTCAAAGATGTTTTATTTAATTTTTTCATGATGTTTATGTAGGATATTTAAATTTAGATTTATATTAAATAAAATATGTTTTTCTTAAATTTTAATATATAAAAAAATGTATTATATTTTTTTTTTTTACCTTAAATTTTTCTTAAAATATATATGATTTTTAATTATATATTTTTATCTTTTTTTAATGAACTAAAATTCACTCTAAATTAATAAGAAATTGATCAAATGTATTTTTTTTGTTTATATATGGAGATTTTCTCTTGAAAACACTATTGTTAATTCTTGGAACATTTTTTCTATTATCCTTTTATGTACCAAGTTTTGAAAGTTCATTTACTCATCTCGTAAATATTATACTTCATTTCTATATTTTTGCACTAAGAGTAGTGAAATGCTTTACAACCCAATATGATAGAGATATTGTTGCTTACATATGAAATTGAAAAAGTAAGATACCTATAATAAGTGATATTAATATTAAAGATTAGTCAAATCTAAAAATAAACACTTTATATATTTGAAAGAGATAGATTTTATTGGATGCGTGTGCAAATTTCGACACCCCAAACTTGCAGTTATGAGGCCATCAATATGCAGGACGCCTGGCTCGTCGATGTGTCTAGGTGGAAGATATTGGACCAAGGTATGTGGCTCTTGGCCTAGTCAGCAAGAGGTGAATGATAACATGATAGTGATGGAGAAGTTGTTGAGGAGATCAGAGAACACCAGTTAGAACTTTCCTCCACATGCATGTTTTCTCTGGTAATGGAGTGAAGGATTGAGAAGATCTAATGCCCGGCCTCCAATCTGTAACTTTTTGTAGCTTTAGCGGCTTGCTCTTGAGTTTTTGCAACTCTCAACAACTTGTTTTGTAGCTTCCACGGTTTCTGCAACTTCCACAACCTTTTATTCAGTTTCCACAACTTTATGCAACTTTTTATGTAGATCCCACAACTTTCACAATTACCACAACTTCCGCATCTTTTCGCAACTTGTTTTGTAGATTTCTACAACTTGTTTCGTAGCTTCTGCAACCTATTATTCGGTTTTCACAACTTCTGCAACTTGTTCTTCAGTTTCCACAACTTATTCTGCAACTTTCATAACAACCATGCCACAACTTTATGCAACTTCTTACTATTTGTTGTCAATGTTTTCATCATAGAACTATATAACCAGTAGTTGGTTTCCATATCTAAGGGCATGCTTGAACATTTTTTTTGGTCAAGTTTCGTATCTTGTTAATGTTGAACAATTGTGGTATAGCATGGTTTCTGCCTTGGGCAGGATCAAGGTTTGTGTTTGCTTGACAAGCTATGAAACTTATGGTTGGTATGTCACTCTGTTATGGTTTAACTTGGCTCACTAGAATTAGGTTAACCATGAAAATTTGTGTACATAATATTTTCCTTTGTTAATAGAAGGATCATGCTCTTAATTAAAAAGCAAAAGAGAGAAAGAGATATACTTGATATGTATGCTTAATATAAAACAGTTATATAGAGTAATATATTGGCAAAAGGAGAGGTCCAAGTTTATTACATCAAGAGCAATAATATACTCTACAACTCAATGAGATAAAGATGTTGTCAATTACATAGGTTAAGTTTACATGTCTTAAAAAATACAATATTTATAATAAATAATAGTGATATTATATGTTATTCAAAGATAAATAGATTTGATATGTACACCTAATAAGAAAGTTATTCCATAAAACATAGAAAAATAAAAAATAGATCAAAATTTATATAAAATAAAAATAATGTAAATATACAATTTATATAAAATCATTATTATTTTTAAATAATAAAAAATTTACATCTTACAAATTTTAATTTTTTATGTGTTTATAAATGTAAAATTAAAATGAATTTACAATGGTTTAATCTATTTCATTTCTTTATGAAACCAACTATTATTTTGAAACATAAACTTTATTTTTTAATATATATACTTTATTTTATTAATATATATATATATATAATAAAATAACATTATATTATTAATGTTGTAATAAATTTTTTTTTAAATTTTAAGTGACATAGATATCATAGAATGAAGAAGTTATCATTGTATGTGTTGTTGAAGTAAGAGACATGGTCTCTTAAACAAGAACATGAATGTTGGAACACCATTGACACCTTGAAAGTGGAACTAAAACGAAATATTCAGGTACAACTAGTGTGCATCTTAGACAAGAATATGATGTCACTAAGAAATAGGGCAATTTGGCAGGTAAAGGTCCAATGGACCCGTTAAATACTTGAAGAATCAACATGGGATATGGAGGATGCAATGTGGGAAGCATACCAACATTTTCTTCAAAGAATTTCGATGTATATCTCAATTGCATGGTACTGTAAGGCACTGAGGACTGTGCATTTTTTAAGGGGGAATGTTTCCCCTTGTTTTTCTCTGAATGTAAATATGTAAATATGCAGTTACTTTAGTAGGATAGAATCTTGAGACAATGGTTGAAATGACCTTAACATTTCTATTTCTAATTTTGGTATGTTTATTAATAAAAATTCGTGAGTGCTTGTAGGAGAAAATTGGACAAAAAGAGATGGGGGACTATGAGTCCAAAAGTGGTGAGGGTGAGAGAAGTCCAAGGGAGAAAAGGGACCCTAGCGAGAATTTCTTTGGACTCGCCTTAACCTTAGGAAACTAATTAACCTAAGGTATGTTGATCAAATTATGCCAATATTAATTCCTTGCTCAATTATGTTAATTGGGGATTAAGAGGTGGTTTCCTTAGCATCCATGTGTCAAGTTCCCCTCATGTAAATAAAAGATGAGAATTCGGCTCACTTGGGGACTTTTGGGTTCAGATGGGAGGCTAAGAGTCAAGGGAGGCATTTATTTGTTGGGATCATGGAGTCATCCTGAAAGTTAGATAATCATTTTCCCTATTCGAGGAGTTCTATTAGAAAACTGGAATTGACATTACCACCTACAATCCGTACCATCAAGTAAATGCGACCTTGTTTTGGTTTGGGGAGAGGTTTGAGGTTCATATGCTCAATTTGAGGTTGTGACCATTTGATTGGGTGGACTTTGCACAGAAGAGGAAGAGTGAGTATCTTCATCATATTCTTGTGTGTAATTGGGAAATGAGCATCCATGTTTTTGGTTGCAAAACTATCCTAGAGTCCCTAAAACATGTTGAATATCCCTAGTTGGTGTACCAGGTTAGTGAGGCCTTATTGTAGAAACCTATCCTACATGATGTGTTCCCTGGAGTCCAGGTATGGAGACTTCATAATCAACTTGTGCTGGAGCATTGGAAGGGAATTGAAGAGGCCTTAGGGACCGTTAGCTCAAAGAAAGGTTTTGCTCCTTGTGTTGTATAGGTTGATGAGAAATGAGTGTCGCGGATTGGGAAAAATATGGACAGGTTTTCTACACCATTGGTTTTCATGTGGGATTGGGAAGAGAATACTAATTGTGAAGCTTTTGTTTGTTTGGGATGTGAGTTGATCCTGTATATATCTTGTGAGTGACTAGGACGAGTGAGAGACTTAGGGAATCCATAGAAACACAACGCCCTTGTGGATTGATAGCCCTAGCTCGGGGGTGGTCTTTGTTGAAGAAATATTAAGCACAACAAAGATCCTACGATTGGGAGGAACATTTGAGTCTTGTAGCCAATTGGTACTTCTTATTAATATAAGTATTCATAATGTTACTTAGTTTTTCTTATGATTGCATTTCCATGGTTAATTTACATTATGGAATGTGTATGATTTACAGACTTTGAATATGGTTGAATGTATGGTTGTTTGGAATTATTTGTTGCATCAATATAGAACTAGTATGCGTAATTCAATTGTATTCTTGATATGGATTTTGGCGACCATGCTTGTATGTAATGTGTTGTGTTTGGGACTTTCAATCCTTTTATATGTGTAAATTGTAACTGAAATTCAATAGATTCCAAAAGAGAAGAATTGCAACAGAGTTCATAGATCAAAGCTTTGTTTTTAGTTGGTAGTAGTTACATTGTTAGTTTCATGAATGGACTATGTTTTTGTTGATGTATTTGTAACTTCGGAATATATTTTGATGTATATTATCATTGTATGTTGTTGCACCCCCATTGGGGATGTGTTTACTCCCTTGCGGGATGTATTAATTTTGTATAGATCTTGAGTTACAACCTTCGTTATAAGTCGGGGAAATAATCCCCAGTATAACATCATGTAATGTGTATTTGGAGTCTCTCTGGGAGAAGTCGACCCTGTTAGGAAAGACATGTGGGCCCCAGTCTTATGTTTGGTCAGTGACTTGGAAGGGTATAAATAGGGAGGCGCTCTCCCTCATTTATACACACCTCACACTCTCAAGTTTGCATGAGAGAGAGAAGGAGGAGGAGAGATAGATAGTCGTTGAATAATTCTTACTGCTTTTTATCATCTTACTATTATGAGAAAGTTTGTGGGGTTTTCTCCTTTATGGTTTCCCCGATGAAAATATTTGTGTCTCGTGTATCTTTTATATCTTATGCATCTTGTTGTACTTGTTATTCCTTCAGATAAATATCCTAATAATCTAATAATATCTAAATAAAAACTAACATGGTATCAGAGCTTCTCTAAAAGAAGGCACCGTGCAGCTGCGAAAACTAGGGCTTCCTAGTTCAAGGTGTTCTCTCCACAAATCATCAAGAAAATACGGTTAGGATAACTCGCCTCAATAGGGCGCATATTTTGGTGGAAGCAGTTTCAAGATTGAAGAAGTTTCATTTTTGACCCTGTCACTAGAGTCGAGAGGAACCAGGGCATCAAGTTGCATAAGCTTCCCACCTCAGCTTTCAGAAAGTGACCTAAGTGAGAGACTCGCCTCAAGGAGGCACATTTTCTATCCAAACATAATTCCCAAAATCCAAGTTTGGAAAATTAGGGTTTCTCTTACAAACTCTAGGTCAGCCAGCTCCCGAACCAGGTCAAACACCTCAAATCAGGAAGATCTAAATCTTTGTTATTTCCATTTGAGCTTCTCATTTGAAAATATGACTCACCATACTCGGCTTAAGGAAAAGCTTGGAGGGGATGATAACTTTCGAGCATGAAAGTACAAAATCTCTCTGATCCTTGAAGAAAATGACTTGGATCAGTTCATCACTGGAGAAGTTCCATAACCAGAGGGAGATGAGGCTAAGGATGCTCATAAGAGAAGCATGGATAAGGATAAGAGAATCATTGCATATTTTATTAAGGATCACATCATCCCCCATGTGTCTGCATTCAAGAAACCGAAGGAAGTATATGATGCTTTGACAAATATGTTCGAAGGAAAGAAAATTAGCTGGAACATGACTTTGAGGAACCAGCTGAAGAATGTGAAGATACATAACTCTGAGACTATACAATATTACTTCACAAGGGTTTCTCAAGTCAAAGAACAACTTGAAGCGGTTGAAGATAATGTCGAAGAAGGAAAAATTGTAATGACTACCTTGAATGGTCTCTCTAGATCATGGGACTCATTCATTGAAGGGATTTGTGCAAGAATGAGATTGATCTCTCTCAGAAGACTCCGAGAAGAATGTGCACAAGAAGAAGCTCGACTCGTGACAAGATAAGAGAATATGGGAGAAATTGAAGATAAATCTCTCACAGTTCACACCAAGAATAACTTCAAGAAGAAGGAGAAGAAGGAAACCTTTCATCACAACAAGAAGAAGGATAAGAAAACAAAGAAGACCAAGAGAGACACTTCAAATGTTCAATGCTACACTTGTGATGAAAATGGACACTTTACAAGAGATTGTCCAATCAGGAAAAGGAGACACCATGCTCATGTTGTCGAAGATGATGAACCAACAAATAAAAGATTCATACGGGAGAAGGATGATTCAGATGAAGAGTATGTGCTACTCTCAACACTTACTGGCACTATTTCACACGGAATCAAAGATTGGCTTGTGGATAGTACTGGAGCTTCAAAACACATGACGGGATACAAGGGATCATTCGTCAATATCTCTAAACATGAGTCCCCTCACAAGATGAAACTTGGGGATGATTACCAATACCCCATAAAAGGGAGTGCATAAGTTTCATACAAGCTTGACTTTGGGAAATATTTAAAGATGTAGTGTGTGCTATATGTTCCAGGATTGAAGAAGAATATTCAATCTATCTCTACACTAGATGCAAAGGGAATTAGTGTTTCTTTTGTCGATGGCCAAGTTCTGATGTAGCCCGGAGGAAAGACAATAGAGGATGCAACAATGATTGGAGAAGAAGGCGGAGGCTTGTACAAGCTAAAGGGACAACTTGAACAAGCACTAGTTCATGAGTCAATTGAACCAAACGAACTGTGGCACAAAAGGATTTCACATGTGCACTACAGAGTACTACTGATGGCAAGAAAAGCAATCTCAGGATAGCCAGATATCTAGGCAAAGAATGAAGGAATTTGCAAAGGATGTGCACAAGGAAAGAATGTGAAGAAGACATTTCCCAGCAATGAGAGCAAGTGTAAAAGAATGCTAGAGATAGTACATTCGGATGTATGTGGACCCATGTCTTCTAGCTCATTAAGAGGGTATGTGTAATATGTTTCCTTTATAGATGATTTATCACATAGGACTTGGATATATTTCTTGAAAGGGAAAAGTGAAGTGTTCAATAAGTTCAAGGAATATAAAGCCTTGGTCAACAACCAGACTGATAGGAAGATCAAGAATCTACGTTCAGATAATGGTGGAGAGTTCACTTCAGAAGAATTCAATGAACTCTGCAGAGAGTCTGAGAGTTGAGAACTACATACAATCCTCTTCAGAATGGGGTTGCGGAACGAAAGAACCAAACCATCATGGATGTAGAAAAATCTATGATGCATGACTAGGATCTTCCTATGCACCTTTGCACAGAGGCATCAAGAAAAACTGTGTATGTACAGAACTGTACGCCTCATCAAGTACTCAACAACAAGACTCCTGAAGAGTATTTCTTAGGAGAGAAACCAGAACTCATCCATCTGAGAACATTTGGTTTCTCGGTGTACATACATATCCCAAAGAAGAAGAGGACCAAGCTCGATCCCTCTGGAAGGAAGGGTATATTCATAGGATACAGTGATACATCAAATTCCTACTGAAAATACTTCTCAAGATTCAAGACGATCGACATCAATAGATATGTAAACTTTAATGAATACTCAGCATACTTTAGATCCAGGAGGACTCCCATCCAGGAAGTCGAGGAACCTGAAGAGATGAGAGTCCGAGATATGGAAATTGGAGAAGCGATTCCAGAAGAACTTGAAGATCATGACATGACAGAACCATGAGAGTTGATAGAGACATTCCTTGATAAGGACTCCCACAAGAGGAAACCAACATATACATGGGAGCTCATACGAGAAGCTGAAAGGTATGGCGCTCCAGAGGGAATATATAGAGAGAGAAAGAGGGAAAATACCTACAATAGCTATGTGTCCCTACTATGTGACATCATTGATAGAGAACCTTGCACCTATGAAGAGGTTGCAGAAAAGAAAGAATGGAAGGATGCGATGATCGAGGAATATCAGTTGATCATGAATAATGATGTTTGGGAGATCGTTCCGAGACCGGAGGATAAGTCTATCGTGACTTCAAAGTGGTTCTACAATATCAAGCATGTTGCATATGGAAACATTGAGAATTACAAGGAAAGGTTCGTAGCAAGAGGATTCTCACAGAAAGAAGGCATAGACTACAAAGAGACATTTTCACCCATGGAGAGGTACACTTCCATTAGGACCATACTTTCTTTGGCAACAGTTATGAAATGGAAAATACACTAGATGGATGTTAAGACAACTTTCTTTAATGGTGTTGTTGAGAAGGAAGTGTAAATGGAACAACCACTGGGATTCTAGACACGTGAAAGGAAGAACCATGTGTGCAAATTAAAAAAATCCTTGTGTGGATTGAAACAAGCACTGAGTACATGGTACGGTAGGATGGACAAATTCCTAATGAGCTTGGGATTTACCAAGAGTAAAGTGGATTCCAACCTTTACTTGAAGGTGGAAGACGAAAGACCTATGACACTCCTGTGTACGTCGATGACTTGTTTCTGACAGGTGAAGAGGAACTCATTCCAGATGCAAGGAGGAGGCTTGCTATAGAGTTTGAGATGAAATATCTAGGTATGATGAAATACTTCTTAGGAATGGAGGTGTGGTAGAGTGTAGATGGAATCTTCCTTGGGAAAGGGAAGTATGCAATGGAGATTCTTAAGAGATTCAGAATGTTGGACTGTAAGGCGATAACCACACCTATGGCATCTAACTTGCAGCTTCTGATTGATGCTTCATCTAAGCCGGTTGATGCCACGATGTATCATCAGATGATTGAATCATTGATGCATCTGACGAATATGAGACCATACATATGCTTTGTGGTGAACACCTTGAGCCATTTCCTAATGGATCCAAGACATGTTCACCTGATAGCTACAAAGCATGTTCTGAGGTACCTAAAAGATACAGTGGATTATGGGATCAAATATGATGCGAATATTAAGATTAAAGCACATGATTATGTTGATTCGGACTAGGCAGGTAGCGCCACCGACAGGAATAGCACCTCAGGTTGTTGCTTCAGTTTGGGATCTGGCATGATCTCTTGGTTCAACAGGAAGAAATCATGTGTGGCGCTGAGTACAACCGAGGCGGAGTATGTTGTCTCTTTCTCAGCTAGTTGCGAGGTAGTATGGATGCAAAAGCTATTATGTGATTTATTTTATCTCCAGTTTGATGTGACTTGTATCTTCTGCGACAATCAGATTTGTGTGAAGCTATAAAAAAACCTAGTGTTCCATGACAAGTCGAAGCACATCGCGATCAAGTTCCACTATATCAGGGATATGGTGCATAGAGGAGTAGTGAAGCTCCAGTACATGGAAACATAGGAGAATATAACCAATGTGTTAACCAAGCCTCTAACGATCAAAGTGAATTTCGAATCCTTCATAGAAATACTTGGTGTGATCTAGGTCGATATTCCTAAAAGAGGGAGTGATGTATTCTAGCATATCTAGAGAGATAGGTTGTCTGAGCGTAATATCCTGGCGAAGTTCATAACTTGCTTAGACATAATCATTCCTGTAGGTTATCCTTGGATAATTCATGGAAAAGCTCATAGGTTATCCTTGGATGTAATCAGTCCTGATGTGTTTTATGCTAGAAATAGATGATGCATGATATCTCACACGGGAAATGTGACAGGTTAACCGAGCAGGAAAAATACTGGTGAAGCAAGATGATCGGACGTAATCATTCATTTAGGTTGTTCTTGAATGTAATCAGTCCTAGCGAATCTCACAGGTTATCCTTGGACATAATCCATCATGTGACATGTTATTCGAGTTTAAAATGAGACCTGGCATGGTACGCAGGTTACTCGAATGTAATACGCCATGTGGGTTGTCTGAGTGTACAAATGAGACCTGGCGTGGTACGTAGGTCACTCAGATGTAATAATCCCCAAAGGTTGTCTGAATGTAAAACATCATGGACGCAGGTTGTTTAGATGTAATAAGTCCTTAAGGTTGACCAGAGAATGTAAAAGGTCCTGATGTAGCAGGTTGTTGGGTCATAATATGTCCTTGCATATATATATGTGTGTGTGTTCCCATGTTGAGATGATAAGGTCATGAATCACGAGAGGTGCAACTAGGAAGTTCTACTAATATAACACAGGTTGACCGCGCAGAGACATAATGCACTAAGTGTGCTCCTAGGAGATTCTCGCATAGTAGAAGCTACATGTTATCTTAATGATGTGAAGATTATCTTGGCTTACTATTATGGTGAAAGAACACAAGTTGTATGCATCTAAAGCTTTGTTCTTTGTCTTGATTTGTGCAGGGAAAATGAGATGATTTGGATATGATGAGATGAAGGTAGGAGACGTAGGTTATTTTCGTGGAAATGTAAAGATGGTCCTGAACCATTCCTACGAGATGGCTTGCTCAAGATGTAATGAAGATCTAGATGAGGACTAGGACTACACCCAGTCAAGAGAGGGCTGGCTCTGTAGAAACTTCTGATGACAAATAGTACCGATCGATGATCAATAATAATAAGATGATGGAAGCAACTGTGATGATGACTCTATGACTCTATGATGATGACTATGCAATTAAGACTTGTCCAGATGTGTTGATGACTGTGAAGAGAGAGAATACCTTCCTATTTAAGAGGGAGTGTTGATGTATTTGTAACTTCAGAAGATATTCTGATGTATATTATCATTGTATGTTGTTGTACCCCCATTGGGGATGTGTTTACCCCCTTGCGGTATTTCTTAATTGTGTCTAGACCTTTAGGTACAATCTTCATTGTAAGTAGGGGTAATAGTCCCTAGTATAACATCATGTAATCTGTATTTGAAGTCTCTCTAGGAGAATCCATCCCTGTTAGGGAAGACATGTGGGACCGAGTCTTATGTTTGGTTAGTGACTTGAAAGGGTATAAATAGGGAGGCGTTCTCCCTCATTTATACACACCTCGCACTCTCAAGTTTGCATGAGAGAGAGAGAGAGAGACAGGAGGAGAGAGAGATAGTTGTTAAATACTTCTTACTACTTTTGATCATCTTACTACTCTGAGGAAGTTTACGGGGTTTTCTCCTTTATGGTTTCTCCGATGAAAATATTTGTGTCTCGTGTATCTTTTATATCTTCTGCATCTTGTTGTACTTGTTATCCTTTCAGATAAAGATCCTAGATAATCTAATCAGATCTAAAGAAGAACTAACAGTTTTCAAGTATTGATGTATGTTTTTTAATCTCCCCATGGCCTCAAAGGCATGGTGTGGTGATTGAGGGCATTGCAGATTGGTATAAGAGGAAGAAATTTGATAGAATGACATATAGGACATAGTTCCTTGCCACCTGAAAAGTATTATTGATTGGTCGAGGATGTGAAATTTCACATAGAGAAACCATGACCCAAGACATGACACGTGTTTTTGGTTGTAGCTAGTAGGCTAACTTTTCTAGACTAAGGGTGAGCTTAGTTTCCCTTGGATTAACTTGTTTCTTTAGGAAAGCATTTCATTTTACTATTGTCTATTATTTGTGCTTTATGTCCTTCATCCTTTGGAATCCCATGTATTTGACTGACTCACACTGGGAATCGGTGCATATGTACCTCAAGAGTTGTTAATTAAGTGACTTCTTAAATATTTATGATTCCTTTAAGTATGAACTAAAATTATGGGATTTTGGTTAGTCAATAATTTCACGAGGAAGGAATTGATTAGTTTCTAAGTTCACTCCTTCAAACATCGACATTCAAGATCAAGTTGATCAATTAAATTGAGATCATTTCCGCAACCATTCAATTTAACAACAAATTAAATAGGATTAAATCTTTAGTGGTACCCTGGATTTCACAAAATAGAAAAGAACAGTGTATGGAGATGATTCAAATTGAAGCTACTCTATAAACTTTTCATTCCATTTTTCCTTAGGGTTTTTTCTCTGATGAAGAAAAACAGAGGATCATCTATCTTGAGCATAAGAGAAGATAACTTCTTTTGGATGAAGAGGTCTCGACCAGACTACAAAGTAGAGATACATGGATTCTATCTGGCGATAACAATTCTAAATATTTTCATAACCATATTCAGCATCAACAGAATATTAATACCATTTGGAAGTTATATGATATCACTAGTATGGAACATTATGGTTTCCAGGACTTGACCCATTTGGGTGTTCAACATTTCAAAGATGCATACTGTCAAGAAAAAGACATTTCCATCTTACAGATGATGAGTCTCACATCATCCTTTCCTACTATGGTGACGAAGGAGGAAAATGAATCTTTACATCTACCTATTTCAATGGAAGAATTAAAATATACCATTAGTTCTATGCAACAGGATAAAAGTCTCGACTCTGACGGTTGGCCTATTGAGTTATTTGAAGCTTTTATGGAACTTTTTTACAGTGACATTCTTGTTGTTCTTGCAGAACCTAGAGTTCATGGTAGGATCCTAGCCACTTTAAACTCGACCTTCATTGATTTAATTCCTAAAACAGACAAGGGAATTACTTTTGACGATTACAGACCTATATCTCTATGTAACTGCATCTACAAGATTACAACAAAAGTTATGGAAAGGTGTGTCAGAGATATGTTATCTAAGGAAAGCTCACAAGAACAAATTTATTTTCTTGAAGGTCGATAGATACATAATGCGGTCGGTATATCTCAAGAGGTCCTACACTCAGCAAATATCAAGTAGCTTTAAGCAGTTGTAATCAAAGTGGATCTTCGTCATGCATTTGATAAGGCAAATTTGGCTTACCTTTGATTGGTTCTACTACAAATTGGTTCTGATCTATTTATAGTTAATTGGATGATGGCATGTGTTCAGTTTGTTTCCTATGTTGTTTTGATTAATTCGGTTGCTACAAATTTCTTTAGACTAGCAGACCGGCTAGAGGGATGTCACAAGGTTTCCCTTTGGGCCCTTTGCTCTTTATCCTTGTGGTTGAAGGACTTAGCATATCTCTTCATAAATATTTGATAAATAGATCCATCAAAGGTTTAAAAATAGTAGGTAATATTAGCATAAACCATTTGTTATTCGTCGATGATATATTACTCTTTATAACCAATGGGTCCAAGAGAGATATTAAAAATATTAGAAGGATTCAAGAGATGTTTACTGGAGCTACTGGTATGAGAATAAAGGTGGCTAATTATACTATCTCTTTCATGCACCTAAGTCCCGAATTAGAATTATGGATCAGATCACAATTTAATTTCACTATTGTTCCACTCGACTAGGGTATTAAATATTTAGGGTTTATAATTCAACCAAATGATTATGGAAAAAAGGACCGGGATTGGATGATTTCTCATATTGAAAAGAAAATACATGTGGTGTAATATTTGGTTATCTAAAGGGATATGATTGATTCTTCTTAAATATATTCTTGAAGTCGTTCCTATTTACTAGGTGACTCTTGCACATGTTCCAAAAAGTGTATTTTATGTTATAAGGAAAAGAAAAAAAAATATTTTTTTTTAATTTTTTTAATTTTTTACGGAATGGTCACATGGCGGAAAATCCTTTCCATTGTATTTCCTAGGATAGGATCACTTTTCCAAAAGAGATTGGCGGTTGGGAAATGAATCATCCTGTACATTTTTCCAGAGCTCTTTATGCAAAATGTGTATGGCGTATTCTTACTAAAAATTCTCTGTGGCCACAGGTTGCATACCACAAANGGAATGAATCATCCTGTACATTTTTCCAGAGCTCTTTATGCAAAATGTGTATGGCGTATTCTTACTAAAAATTCTCTGTGGCCACAGGTTGCATACCACAAATATATTTTTTTGTCATCTATTGAAGAATGGGTTAGGATATGGCCTAAAAATCACATGAATATTTCAATGATGTGGAAAGCTACCCTTGAAGTTCTTCATCTTCTAGCAGATTGGCTGCAGTGGTGCATAGGTGATGGGAGGAAAGTTCTCCTTGGGATCAATCCTTGGATATGGAGCTTGGAAAACACATCCTCCCTGACCATATGGTGGATATTTTACAAGAACAAGGTTATTTTTTCCTCTCTCAAGTAAATGACCACATTAATTCTAATCCTCACAACCAAGTGTGGTATCAAGCTGAGCGGTTTGGATTCCAACATGGGGATACAGACCTTTGGGATTCCTACATTGATTAATTGCAAACTAATCACATTATATTGACTAATAGAGAAGATGAAATTATTTAGAGAAGGAATACCAATTGTGGTCTATATAATCCAAAGTTGGGTTATTTTTTGCTTTGAGAGGAGATGGATTATCATAAACCTTTATGGTGGCATTCAGTTTTATGGCACATAAACTGTCCCCTAAAAATTAAATTTTTTGTTTGGCTAGCTCTTTCTGATAGAATACTTGTATGGGTCTTCCTTCAAAAAAAGATATATGAAGGTCCTGGAAGATGCCCTTTGTGCAGTCAAAATGATTCGATAAGTCATTTGTTCATCCATTGCTCTTATATCCGTAGACTGTGGGACAACGCTCCTAGGGTAAATGGTTTTATATTTGAATGGAATGGACAAGGTCTCCAAGAGGCATTAAAAATATGGTTTGATTCGCCCCTTTCCTCAGAATTTCATGCATTGCCTTTTTTTAAAATTTGGATCACTTGGTTGGCTAGGAACAAGGCTATTTTCGAAGATTTCCACATACCACCTATTGTTTCTACACACAGGAGTATTTCCTATTTGGATTCTATACCTGATCTGATCATCTCGAAGTGGATAAGGACTGTTCATGAAGCAAATATTTGATAAATCATACAACCGGTGCTTCTTGCATGGGGTTGCACAGGGAGTACCTACTCAGGGCAGAGTGAGAGGTATTTTATATTATGCGGATAGCACTTGGACTAAATTTTCAATTGGCCTGGGTCGTTGCACCAACAATAGGGTTGAAATGTTGCCATTAAAATTTACATTACAATTGACTCTTTCAAAGAATAATATGAGACTCCAGGTTTTTGGTGATTCTTTATTGATCATAAAGTTGATGAAATCTCATAGAGTGCTAAGGAATATCCACATGAAGCCCATTTATGAAGAATTGATCAAAATTGAATTGCACTTTCAATATCTATCCTTCCAACATGTGTACAAAGAGAGTATTTATGTTGCCAATGAGTTGTTAAAGATGGGAGTAACTATTGGCGATGGTGTATGGCAGAATGGGAATTCCAAAACGATATCATTATTAAGGATGATCCAGGACCTATACCAGTTTAGACTATTGTTCCCTATGTTTTATCTCTTATCATGCAAGGCATATATAAGTTGAATAACATATTAAACAAAATAATCTGTAATTTTGTAATATTTTGGCCACAGTTTCATTTTGATGTGGATTGGAAGTTACACATAAAGTTAAATGGGTTTTATCCCATCTAGTTTGTAATGAATTGTTAAAATCTCTCTATTTGAGAGGAAATTTCATAGAGGCCTTATAGACTGTAAAGAATGTGGTTTGTTTTTATAATAAATTACGGTGCTTTTTCCTTGAAAAAAAATTGAGATAACAAAGCACAACCAAAGTCAAACATTCCAAACCTTTTAGTATTAAATGCTAATTGGTCGGTATGTTATTTACTAGCACTCAACCTCTTGATTAAATAAATCTCTTGAGTGCACTCTCTATCAAGCTTGTGATATATATGCACCCACACTTAGTGTTCATGTAAACTTGTGAACTTTTCTTCAAATTATTTATTATATACTCTCTCAAGTCTTGACAGGTTGACGACTTCTTTCTGTTGGGAAAAGAAACTTGTACACTACTATTTCTACATTTAGATCAATAATGTTGATGGCAAGGACTAGGTGCCTTGTAGCTCCACTTGTTTTTGTTATAGTTTAATTTAGAAATTTTCATCATGTAAACCATAAACCTTTAAATGATCAAAATAAAAAGCCAAAGTTGAAAATAATATTGTGAAATAAAAAGCAATCAAAGAAATATGAATAAATACAAATATTCCCTTAATTTATAACAATGGAAAAATAAATACTAAGATCATTTAACTCAAATTTTCTCCCAAATCTTCTTAACCTTACTTTAATCCCAAATAACATATGTGAACATAATGAATCCAATTTTATAAGTCTTATACCAAAATACAAAAAGACATGTCTACTAAAACCTTTGAAATGATTTCATTTATTTATATCACTTTATGTCATTATAATAAATTTGAATGATTTCACTTATTTATATCACTTTATGTCATTATTAAAAACTTAAAATTAATAAATTTGAATGACAAAAATTGAATTTGTAAGAATGAAGTTTTTTATAATAAATTATAATAATAATAATGATATAAATTATAAATTATAAAAATGATGGTAATGATATTTTATATATCAAATTAATTTTAAGATCTGATTTTAAAAATAGATTATAATATAATTTAAATAAATATAATTATTAAAAATATGTGTTTTAAATTCAAATTCGTAAATTCATAACACCATTAGTTTTTCAACAAATTTTTTAATTATTTTTAAATTTTACAAAAATTATTTACACCTAAATTAATGAATGAGGATGAAAAGTAATTACACTTTAATTAATAATCAATAATTAATAAATGATGATAAAATTAAATTAATTTAGTCTAACTTAATTTAACATGACGGGAACAAATTTTTATTTTACGTAGAGTTGACAGTTGACAGGAACAAATTTTTATTTTGCTATGATTAATTTCATAATTGTTTAAACACCATTGACATCTATATTTCAATAGTTTAATGGGGACACTTGAAATAAATTAACTTTATCATTTAAAACGTTTATTCTCATTGAACATGTGGGTACCACCTTCTAGAAACATATCATGTCAACTATAGCCTACCATAGCTTCACATGTTATACCCTAACTTCTCTCCGCCTTTATTGGATCGCCTTCCTTGCGTATCTATCTCACTGGTGTGATTGACAACTAGGGATTCTGAGGGAAGCACTAAGGAAGTCATGCATATAAGAAAACGTGTTTAGGTGTTGATTGCTTTTCCAAGGTGAAGATGGACCTTCTTTCTATAATCATGGTGTTTATAGTTTGTTGATCACTATTCAAGCATGGTCTATTCAGTAAGCTTTAAGTTTTGATTTCGTTATCTTGGTTTATAGTTGTTTATAAATATGATAATGAAAAGGGGGATGTTTAAAAATTCAATGATTTAGATTAGATGGTTATCTTTTTTGTTGTTGAAATTTAATGTTTATAATTTTGTAAAATTAAAAGTTAATTGTGTCTTAATCATGATTTTGATGGCAGAAATAGATTTAGCATCCTCAAAAACCCTTGGGACACCCAAAATTCTAGAACTTAACAACTGTAACCTAGATTTTTAAGAAATCCGGGTGGATTTTTTCAAAATCATGTCGAAAAAATATGCATATTTCAACCCAAATCATCTAATTTTTAGACTACACATGATGGAAAGATCTACCAAGGTTTATTACAAGTTAATTTATATTGTTTGGTTCTCTTGTTCTAGTTTTGTTTCTAGATTATGTTCATGTTCATGCTAAGTCATTGCTTGGTAAATATTTAGGATAGTAATGAATTCCTCAACACCAACATAACTTGATCTCTTTTAGATGAGAATATGATGTGTGTTCGTTGACATAGTAGCATAGGTCATCGACATTTGGAACTTCCTCATAGGTTTTGTTGATCAACTTTTATATCAATATGTAGGAATGTCGTTCATAACAAACTCTAGCAAAGGAGATGAAGAAATAATAGAAAACAAAAAATATGGAAAGAATGATCCAAAATACAATTAACGTCGTCTAACATTGATTGACGGCTTCAATGACTTATTAACTAAAACATTCTCATCCAAATACATAAAACTCATAATAAAAAATACCTACAAACATAATAAAAATATTTTTATTTATTTTCTTAACAATGACTTTTTATGATTTGTGAGATTAATAAATCTAAAAACATATTGTTTTAATAGTGAGATAAACTCTAGACCATTTGTACCTTCTCCAGCAAGTTTGGCCAGAATCCGACAACACGATTTGTTGTTGAAAATGTGATTTTCAATGTTGAAATTGTAATTTTGAATGCAAAAATGGATTCGGGCCCTTGATTACCCTTGGGACGCTTGGATGATGCAATTCCAACCACTTAAAACTACTATTTGAACATTTTCCACCGGATTTTGACTGAAAAACCCATCAAATATCAAGTACAAATGATCTAGAGTTTAATTTACTCCGTCCTTTTATTTTCGTTTAATTTAGAGATGTTTAGATTTGATTTTTTTTCATGATGTAGATGTATACGATGTTTTGATTTAATTTTTTCATGATGCAGATGTACATGTAAGATATTTAAGTTTAGATTTTAAAATTTAACTTTATGTTAAATTACATATTTTAAATGTAAAATAATGTATTATTATATGTTTTTTCTTTTTATTGAATATGATGATGATGATGGTGGTGGTGGTTAATGTTCCCTGAGAAAAATATATATGTTTGTAAATTTAGTCTAAATTAATAATAATTGGAAAAAGCTTTTTGTTTTTTGTATGGAGATTTTCCGTTGAAAATATTCTTGCTAAATTATAAATAATTATCATATTCTTAGGATAATTTTTCTATTACCCTCTTAAGTCTCCAAAGGTCAATCACATATAAGTAATTATCATATTCTTAGCACAAATTTTCTATCAACTTCTTAAATTTCAAAAGGCTAATCATTCATCTTATCAATATTGTTTTTCAATTCTATATTTATGCACATAAGTGTAAAGAAGTGTTTTACAACTCACTATGATAGAGAGATTGTTTACCTATATTTAGGTGTCTTACTCTTATATATATATGAAAGAGAGAGATTTAATATATATATTTGATACTAAGAACTACTCTATAGAAAAATAAAGAGACAAAAGAAGAGGTCTATATATATGAAAAAGATAGAGTTGATATATGCTAATATAAAAACTAGTTAAAAAAAAGTCCAAATTTATTACATCCAGAGTAGCAAAATGTTTAAGAAAATACAATATTTATAATAAATAACAGTGATATTATATATTATTTAATTAATGATAAAGATATTTGATATGTACCATTAATATAAAAGCTACTCCATATAGATAGAGAGTTAAAAGAAAATGTGAAGATTTATAATATAAATATAATATTGTTATCTTTATTTAATTTGTGGTGTTGAATAAGTTCAAGGTTAAAATAAATTTATGATGGTTTTATCTATTTTATTTACAAGACCAACATTTAATTTGAGATATAATATTTATATGCTTCATTTTATTTATATATATGATAATAAAATAACATAAGATTATTGTGCATGTTATAAATTGGCATAAATATATATGATAATAAAATAGCATAAGATTATTGTGTATGTAATAAATTGGCATAAATATATATGATAATAAAATATCATAAGATTATTGTGTATGTAATAAATTGGCATAAATATATATGATAATAAAATAGCATAAAATTATTGTGCATATAATAAATTGGTATAATTTGTTTTTTAATTTTAAGTAACATAGATGAACATTTGTATTTTAAATTATACAGTAAAATTATTTTCTAAACTTTTTAAAAAAAAATTCAGAAAGTGTGGAACTAAAGGCTCTTAAAGTCTCAATGTTTCTATTATTAAGAAAACTTTAGCTTTTCAAAGCATAGTAATAACCGAAAAGAATTGAAACTCTAATAACCGATTTCAATAATTTCATTTTTTTTTCACATGGAAAACACAGTTTTAACTTTTATAAAACTGTGTCATAAGAGCGACACCACTTAGTTACATAGAACAGTATAATAACTGAAGGGTCATAAAGATTGACCGATCCTTATGTGAGTAGAATAATTACATCAAAATAGTAGTAAGCTGACAATAGGTTATCAGTTAACATATAAGTAGCTGAAAAATACTAAAGAGAAAAAACAATTGTGCATATGTCAAAAAACCAGAATGGAACATATCAAATATCCAGAAATCTCAATGAAGATTCAATGAGCCAGAATCTATCAAGTGTCCCTCAATGTGTTCTTCAAAGAATAACCATCCAGCTCCTAGTCCAATTGCCCTTTTGGAGAGTTCATCTGCCAAGGAGTTGAATTCCCTATACACATGTTGAAAAGTCAGAGAGGTAAAGTGTCCAAATAGTTCTTTCACTTGAAAAAGCCAATGTTCAAGGTCAATAGAGTGTATGATATGTTTTCCCAATGCCCAGTCAACTATCACCTTAGAGTCTCCCTGAACATGTAAATCCTGTATGTTCTCGTGAATAGCAAAATAAAGCAATCCCCATAAAGCTAGAATTTTTGACTTTGTGCTAGTGCCATAACCAATATCCAAGAGTAATATATAAGAAAGGGACCTATCCACAATGATCACCATCCCGACCCAACAACTCCCAGCACTAGCCGCTCCATCAAAGTATCCCACAGTCCCCTCCCTCAAGGCAGGTGGAGGGAAGATATGTCTGGTGGAGGATTTTTTACAACTGATATCATGAAGATGAGGAGAGGTACAGACCTTGGTTATGATACATAGTTGAGAAACCGGCCTGTTCTAAAATATAAAGAAATTACGAGCCCTCCAGGACTCCCACAACAAAAGTTAAGGTACTTCAAGGGGTAAGCCAGTCTTCTCCACCCAATGTTCCAGATTATCAGCTATAGAATGGGTTTCCTAGTTCCAGTTACTATTGATCATGTGATGGATACTTTGTCGAATCCGTTGAAAGATAGAGCAACTCCCAAAAATATTCTCTACAGATTCAATTTCCACAAAACAGAAAATACAGACCCCGAGTCCAGAGTAACCATGTACCTGAAGGGAGTTCCAAGTGAGGATCTTATTGTTTATAGCTAACCAACAGAAATATTTTACCTTACCTAGAATATGTAATTTCCACAAATATGTATAACACCATCGGTAGTAAGGAGTGACCCCAGATTTGAGAATTTCCAGGTAGGCCAGATCAACCCTCACCAACCTTGTCTATTTGTTGGCAACCCAGACAATCCGATCATGCGTCAAATGCAAAGAAATACTAGTTGCATATATATTATCAATGTACAGGTCCCATTCCGAAGCCAAAGCACCAGTGAGGCCAAGATCTGTCGAAGAAAACCACTAAGGAGCAAGACTGTCATTTTGAACAAAAAATTGTTTTAGTACAACCAAATTCCTGCCATGTAACCAGACTAACAGAGGATGGGAAAGTGTAAAGTTTGTAATTCCCACATTTGGATCCAATCTAATATAGATCAAATTTCCCCTTCCCACAAGCCAACACAAATCAGGAAAAATATAAGGCAGAGTAGAAATGAGGTCGCGCCATACTGTCGAGACTGTGTTCATTAAGAAAGTGGCTCTGCGTAACCATATATCCAGAGGCAGTCTTGACATGTATTTAGACTTGATAATGGTACCCCATAATCCGTAATTTTCTATGGCCCTCCACAAGATTTTGGAACATAACAAGAGGTTGAAACATTTTAAATCCTTTATGCCCCAACCTCCCCAACCTGTAGGTCGTGATAGGGAGCTCCAACTTGCCAAGTGAAACTTGTTACATTGCAAAACTCCCGTCCAAATAAAATGGAACAGAGTTCTACGAAGGTCATGGATGATATTAGTAGGAAGAATGAAAAATGAAAACCAATACATAGGGATAGATTGCAGGATGGAGGTAGCCAAAGTAACCCTCCCGCCAAGTGAAATCCATCTTGGAACCCATCTATTTACCTTATACTGGAATTTCTTAATCATCCAAAGCCAATCACCAATCCGATAGTTGTTTGGATTGAGATGAAAATCCAAGTAAGTGATACCTTCATCCAAAGAATTCCACGGAAAAGAAAAGTGTCAGACAATCAATTGCACAATATCAAGAGTGAAATTTGGTGAGCCAAAGATCAACTTTTGTTCACTAATGGACATCCTTAATGCCCCACAAAATAAATTAATCAATGACTTATAGTGCAACCATTCGAACAGACAACCATCACCAAATATTAAAACATCGTCAACAAAAAAGATATGAGTGAGATATATAGAACCTAAAACCTTTATGCCCTTGATATTCTTTGAATTCTTTGCTTTGGCAAGGAGGAGACTAAGACCTTCAATGATTAACAGAAATAAATAAGGAGAGTGTGGGCAACCTTGATGAATTCCCCTAGAGCCCTTAAAGGTATGCGTAGGAGGTCCATTGATCAGGACATCATAGTAAGCACTGGTGACACAAGCCATGATCCATTTAACCTTGTCAAAAGGGAGGCCAATCTGTAGGAGAGTTAGAAGAAGCAAGCACCAGTTGACCTTATCATAGGATTTTTCTAAATCAAGCTTCAAAAAAACAACAGATGAATGTTTAGATTTGACAGAGTGGAGGGATTCCTGGACAATTGCCACCGCATCTAATATTTTTCTATCATGCAAGGAACCAAATTACTCAGTGGAAATATGTTGTCCAAGGGCAGGCTTCAAACTCTTCACAATAATTTTGGTAATCAACTTGTAGAGAAGATTGCAGAGGGAAATCAGTCTGTAATCACTAAAAGAGGTGGGTTGATCCAACTTGGGTATGAGAGTGAGGTAAGTGCTATTGAGGGTCTTCGGTATCAAGCCCGAGGTGTGCGAGTCATCAATCATAGACACCAATTCCTGTCGAAACATATCAAAGAAATGAAGATAGAATTCGATAGTCCAACCGCCGGGTCCGAGACTCTTGTCCTTGGCAAAAATTTGGAGAGTATCTTTGACCTCCTTCAAAGAGATCAGAATATTTAAAGAAATGCCATCCTCCACCAAGAAATAAGTGGGAAAGAGTTTAATGATTCCCAACTGATCATCTATCTTGAACATATCATGTTCCTTGTATAAGTTGGCAAAATGAGACCATGCCACCCTTCTGATCGAACCTTGGTAAAAAACATTGGAGCTATCGTCATCCACTTCCTCCCAAATAGAGTTGGTCAAATGTCGCTTGTTTGAAAAATTATGGAAATATCGAGTATTTTAATATCCAACCAATAGCCAGGAAGCCCTGCTCTTCTGTTGAATAGTCTCCTCTTTATGCTTAAGAAGCTTGTTCTTGGAAGCATGGCAATATTTCAATGCCTCTTGAAAGTACTCAGAGCAAGGACCAAGTAACAAGTGATTCTCCCAAGTAAGAATGTATGTATCAAGTGCCCGAATATCAACATCTAGGGATTTTTTCTGATTCTTATCCCAAAGTATAACCACAGGATTAAGTTTATTAAGATTGAAAAGGAAATCCTTCAACAGACATAAGTAACCAGGAGTGTAGGTCATAAGTTTCTCCCATTCATACCTGACTAGTGTTATGAACTCCTCTACAAGCCAGGTAGGGTTGAAATTGAAGGGATATACAATAAAGTATCTGTCAACAACAATCTGAAGTACAATGGCCCTATGGTTTAAGTCCCCACTGGAGTAATTCCAATATCTATAAATCTCAAGAGACTCACATAAAGAATCAGCCATGAAAAATATGTCAAGATGCTTGGCAATGGAGAGTGGACTAGCTCTCCCATTTGTCCAAGTAGGTGAGATTACCACTAGAGAGATATATTGCAGATTGGCATCCTCAAATAGTGAAAAAAATTATTCTGCAAGCGGATCACAAGGGCGACCCTCTCCCCATAATTCATCAATGGACCAAGTAAAATTCAAGTTGCCTGCCAAAATAAGATTAGGTAAATTTAGAAGTCCTTTGGATTTGACCAAATCATAGAAAGTGCGATGGTTTTCAAAAGGCCCATAGACATTGAACACGTAAACAAGCTGCTCCATGCCCAAAACCTTTCCATGAAGTAAAATACCAGCATCCGAACTGAAAGAACGAAGATCAACCAACAAAGGGTTCCAAGCAACTAGGGATCCCCCAAAGTGACCTAGGGTATCCTGAGCACAGACTAGCCAACCAGGTCGCAAATGTAGAGAGAAATCGTAGGCACAGTCCCTCGAGTTCATGGTCTCTTGTAGGAAAACCATAGCCAGGGAGATTGAATCAAGCATGTGTTTCAGGGCGATACGTTTCGGGCCTCTGCTAATCCCATGAATATTAAAGCTGAAAAAGTTCATCGGTTCACCAGATGGGGGGCTACGCTTTCTCTAAGAGCCCGGGAGATGATGGCAGAGCCAGAAACAGTAGCATGAGGGAGTTCTCTACAGGACATAGGAACAACCTTAGGGTTCAAATAGGTACAGTCTCGAATCGAGTCCTTAAGACCCTTCATACTGCCCTTTCTCACTTAATTTCTTTGGTTTTTGAATGGGCACATTAGCTGAACGGAGGGAAGAAATGGGGAAAATTTTAGACGTAGTGGAGTCATCATTTCCAAAAATCCTGAGAGGGGAGAAAGAAGCCAGAGGTGGGTTGTTCGTGGTACCCCCTCCATTAGATAGAGAGTAAAGGACAACTTGAGATGAATCAGGAGAAAGAATATCGTCTGATGTGCTGTCAGGTATGGGAGAGGGGGAGAGGGAAATATGTAGGTCATCACCGAAGGAATGAGAGGTAGGCTTGGTGGAATCCTTAAGAGGCAGTAGAGGATCCCCAGAGGAGGGAGAGGACTGATATATAGCCACAAACTAGTGAACCTTACCATTCCCAGGATCCGTATTACAAGTAGAAATAATAGGTAAAACCAGATCAGGAGGCCCAGATGGAAGAAAGGGTGTATCAACAACCTCCGAAATCGCCAAATAATTAAGGATATCATCAGCTGAAAGAAATTTTAATAACAAAGGAATTGACTTTGTGAACTTACCCACGAAAGTGTGTGACAATTCTCTGTCCAGCAGAATAGGAAATTTGAGGTCCTTCATCTGCGGCGAGAGTGGCACATCACAAGGTTCCAGCACCTTCCTTGGATCAGAACGAAAGTTTCCCTTCAAAGGATAAAAATTCCTTAGAATGGCCAGTAGAGTGACAGATATGACAATGGAAGGCCACCTTCCAGTAGAAGAGGCATTGTATGAAGGTACCTCCATCCCAGACGGCCTCAATGTTTCTTGGAAGCCCCTTGAAAATATCCAAATCAACCATTACCCTCGGAGCCGAGCAATCGAAACCTAAAAGTTTTTCATCCTCAATAAGCATAAATGCTCCAATTGAGTTCGCAATAGCCATAAAACCATTAATATTCCAACATTGGATCAAGAAGTTGGGGAGAATAACCCGCAGGTGCCTTCGACGGAGTTTCTTCGACCGAGGGTCAAAACCTACATGCCAGTGCTTGAGGACAAGCAAGCCTTCACCCAGGATCTAGTACCGACTTTCAATGATCTCACAATCCTCAACCGAGAGATACAGGAATAGGGTTCATCCATTGACCAATGCTAACTCCTTAGGAACAGACTTCAAGAGTGGTTTCCAGTATTCGCGCACCCAAGATAAGATCACAGAACATGGAAGATTCAAATACTCAAATCGTTCAATAAGGGATCATTGAGACAGGGCTGAAACCATGTCTATGATCACATCTCGTCCAAGGACACAGACACTTCTAGAGCCCTTTACCCATTCAAACGAGAGCTTGTGAGACGACTGTTTCGAGGGGTAGTGAAACTTTGACGTTCCAACAGGATAATAATTATGTGAAGACCCGAAAGCCTGGCACATTCCCAAAATACCGGTAGGGAAAGTGGCAGATGGTAAACCCTCATCACTAGTTGCCCCCAACACAGAAACATGGAAGCACGCACGGGGGTTAGTGCATACCGTCGAAGAAAAAGCAGGAGCTTCCATCGATAACGGTGACAAAAAGAGCAAACCCTAATGATTAAAACAAATAAAAAGCACCAGCTAAAAATGGAAAAACCCTAGTTCCCACGTTTCTACTCTATGGTTGGTAGTAGGCATGTCGCCCTGGACAAGTTTGACTCTAGAGTCTCCAAGTCCGTCATAAAAGTTCACAGACACTAAAAAGGAGAGAAATGTAGATTCTCATAACCCAGCGACCAGGGAAACAATAATAAACAAACCTTGTCATGGATACAATATGAGAAAAAGAGAGTGTAAAAACCCTCTGCTAGAGGGAGCCCACAAAGAATGTGCCACAGGGCCCATACCAGCCTAGCTGGCTTTACTGGTGGATTGACTGAAGCATCCCGGATATTTACCCCTGCCTCCACCTATAACTCTATGGTTTTATATATTGAACTGTTTTTTTGGAGGATCTAGATTCCCCAATTGAATATTAATACATAGGGAGATTACAAGAAGGAAGAAACCAAAGGATGTCAATGCTAAAAAACAACGGATATGTACCTTAATTTCAGTCTCTTCACCTGAAACATCAGCATCAGGCCATAAAGAGTCCATATTGAAGCTCCAAAACCTGATTCTTTGCATCTTTTTTCCTGCTCCCAGCATGAAAATATCTTATACAAGATTCTCCTTTTGTAAAGAATGGTGCATGAAATTTCTCAAACTTGTGTAGTTTATACCATTTATTACAATAATTTAATATTTTAAAAAGACAAACAACAATTTTGGAGACTCTGGAATAGTGGAGAGACCAATAATTAATAGAACATTGGGAACTACTCCTGCATTACCCATGAAGGATAGTTGAATTTAATATTTACAGGAGAAAAAGCTATAATTTTGTATTGTTGTAAACCCACCTTACTGATTACATTCCTATAATTGATAGAATCCTCCATGAAACGAACAACCAAAATAAATATGCGATCATTGTAGCAATAGTAATTGAAAGTTGTTCCACAAGAATTATTTTGGTTAGTTACAAAAAAGGGTTCTCTAGGGATTTACAAGTAACTTATATCCATGCTTTCTTATGGATCTTTAGAAAGTGGTGATGACGTTATATTTTTGTAGTGAAAAGGATAAGAACAAGAAACTTACCTAATTCACAGTAGCAGCAGCTACTCGCAAACGCTTTGGGTCTATCTCAACTATATATACCTGCACCTTAATTTACTAAAACGTATGGATAACATATTATACTCAATTACATTACTATAGTAGCCACATTATGAAAGGTTTTGGAGGATGAAAGGGATGTGAGTGAGTGATGCACTTACTGTGAATGACATGATTCCCATTCCAAAGATTGTTAATAACTTACCTAGCTATGAAAATGAAGCATTTTGTAGCAAGGTAAAAGTCACAAGACTAAACCAAAGGTATTTTATGTTTCCATACCTGGTTTGTTAGGAATCTATGTCAACCCTTCTCTTTACTTTGTTAGTATATTGTTGTATGATGCATATGCTTTGTAAGTCATCCTATGAGTATAATGTATTATTCCACATTCACGGGGAGTAATAGTTGTTTAAATTAGACTTAGTATATAAGTATGTGTTTATCCCACATTCATGGGGAGTAATAGTTGTTTAGATTAGGCTTAGTATATAAGTAAGTGTTACGAGTTATTTGTATTGAGCTTTATCAAAGGATGTTTCCCCCTCGAAGTGTCCTGTGATCAATAAATTCCTTCTGTGTTCTATTATTTCTATTATATCATGTATTTTCTTTATTTATTGCAGGAGGTTTCTCTCAATTGGTATCAGAGCACTTTCTTGGGCTCGCTGGGTAAAATTTATGCCATTTTTTTTTGCAGTGGCGTACCGAAGCTGTGATTATTGCAGTAGTTATTCTTCTTTGCATCTGTATTGTTCATTTTAATTACAAGTCCGGATCAAGGAATAAACCCTGTCCTTTTAACTGTAGGAAGTACCTGGGCATAGCCTTAAAAATCATTGTGAGGAGTACCACAAGAAACCCAAAGTAGTTGGCCATTGAGAGTAACTTCCAGTGAAAAAGGAAACACGCCCTACTTGATTGACTAGTTCCCATCCGTGATGTAAACCAAGAGATGTCATTTGTGGCAAAGTGGTTATCAGTTTTACCTGAACCGTGGAGTGAGGAGTATTACCCCAAAACACAAATCGTTAGATAACATTGGTGGCCGAGTGAATCTATTGAAACTTTAGGAATATGAACATACCTAGGGTCCATATCTATTTCCAGTTGATAAATAGCATATTGCATATGTCCAGAGCCATCATAGATGAATTCCACCGAAAAAAGGATAATTTCTATTTTTTTGCCATATCTTATTTTCTTTATCTTTGTTTACCTTGAAAATTCACTAGAACCCATCCAATTCCATTCTATATATTTCCTTCCTTGAGCACCCTATCCCAAATTCCACTTTCTAAAGCCAAAACTCCCACATTTGTATATTTTAAGGGTTTTCCATAACTTCTTTGATTCTCACCCAATTGTCTTCAAATTTTGTCACATTGTTCATTTCCTATTTCTTCTCCCTTGTCTCTCTTTGAAAAAATTTCCCATTCTTTCGCCAAGCTTCCGAATCCCCATGTTTTGCTTCCCCGTCTCTCTGAAAGTGTCCAAAATCTAGTCAAACCTTAATTACACATAAGAGTTTTTCCCAATTCCATTTTTTTATTTTTTTTATTATGTTTTTGTTTTTCTACCCATTTCTCCCCCAAAACAAATATGGTTATGGTTGTCACCCACTCAAGAGAAAACAAACAAATGGAAGACGAACTTGCCGCCCTCAATACCAAACTCCAAGATCTGGATGAAAAAATTCATGTCTTCCATCTTCATCATTCAACCATGAACATTAATAGACAACGACCAGAATCTTCTGCAAACAATGGGTTCTCTTCTTGCAACATTTTTCGTGGGCCAAAGCTTTATTTTACTCACTTCAATGGTGATGATCCGATTGGATGGATATACAGGGTAGAACAATATTTTATTCTGCATAACACTTTTGATATAAACAAATTAGTCCCACTTGCATCCTTTCATTTGGAACATGAATCCCTTCAATGGTTCTGTTGGTACATCTAGAATCATGAAGAGCCAAAATGGACAGATTTTTGCCAACTCCTTTTGCAGCGATTTGGCCCTAGTTCTTTTGATTATTTCATAGGAGCACTCGCTAAACTTCGCCAAACTAGCACTGTGAGAGAGTATTTGACAGAATTTGAGAAACTGGTCAATCACATAGAAGGATTGTTTAATGCATTCTACATGAGTTGTTTTATCAGTGGTCTAGAGGATGCAATCCAATCTGAGGTTAAAATTTTCTATCCCACCACAATGATGGAATCCCTAGGGTTGGATAAGTTGGAAGAAGACAAGATCATAGCTCAACAACGCTCCAAATCCACTTTTTTTCCATTCGGAGAAATGGTTTCCCAAAGACCTCCAATCACGCCAGCTCCTAGAACCACTCCTATCAAGCATTTGTCTGAAGCCGAGATACGGGCACATAGAGAAAAAGGGTGTTGTTGTAATTGTGATAAAAAATTCACCCGAGTACATAGATGTGCTGAGAAAAATATCTATCTCTTAGATGTGGATTCTCCTCCTGCACCTAAAATTTGTGAAGATGCTCAGGATCTAGTGCATGATCAATTTGACATTCAACAGCCACCTGTTGACCCTCCTTCTTAGGACGATCACCTAGAGATATCTCTCCATGCATTAGTCAAAGTCACCACCCCACAAACCATGCGGGTCAAGGGTTTCTTCAAGAAGCTCCCTCTTAAAATACTCATTGATTTTGGTAGCAGTCATAACTTCATTGACCATCAGATCACCAACGAGGATGATTATTTTGTCCATCCTTGCTCCATCTTTGAAGTCATGATTGCCAATGGGGGAACCTTACCTTGCAAGGGGAAGTGTCGCAATGTGTGTATCTCTATTGGAGATTATAATTTGTGCTTCGACATGTTTTCCTTTCCCTTAGGAGGATGTGATGTGGTTTTGGGAGCTCAAAGGTTACACACACCTGGACCCATCTTATGGGATTTTGTTGAACTTTGGATGTAGTTTCCAGTCAATGGGAAAAAACACACATTGAAGGGATTACAACTAAGGTCTCTGAGCATCATCAGTCCACATCGCATCGAAAATATCCTTAAGAAGAATTCACATGGTTTCACTGCTCAACTCCATTCCATTCAGATGCAACCATCAACGGTCTCCACTACTCCCTTGGATCTACAACAAATTTTGGATCGAGATGCATGTTCTTTGTTGAACCAGTGGCATTTCCACCTTCAAGACAACAAGACCATCGTATTACATTCCTAACATCAATCCCTATCGTTACACATTTCACCAAAAGACAGAGATTGAGATGCTCGTTTGGGACTTACTGAAGCAAGGCATTATTCTCCCTAGTACCAGTTCCTTTTCTTCACCAATTCTTCTTGTCCGAAAAAAGGATGGCTCATGGTTTCTCTACATTGAATTTCGAGCACTTAATCACATCACAATCAAGGATAAGTTTCCAATTCTCGTTGCTGATGAGATTCATGATGCTCATTTTTTATCCAAGTTTGATCTTCATTCAAGGAATCACCCACAAATAGATGGTCATATTGAAGTTATCAACAAATGTTTGGAAACTTATCTTCATTCCTTCACCTCTGAACAACAACATCAGTGGGAAAATTGTATCCCTCTCACTGAAGGGTTGTACAATACCTCCTACCACACTATATCTAAAATGACTCCATATGAAGCAGTCTATAGTCAAGCACCACCAATGCTCCTTCCATACACCCCCAGTAGTTCACCAGTTCAGGAAGTTGACACGGTTCTCTGAAACCGAGATCAGATTCTTCACATTTTGCAGGAAAATATTTACATGGAAAGAAACCGAATGAAACAACAAGCCGATCAACATCGTTATGAGCGCACTTTTCAAGTTGGTGATAAGGTTTTTCTTTGTCTACATCCTTATAAGCGATACTCCCTGAAACTCAAAGGGTGTCATAAGTTGGATCCAAATTTCTATGGGCCATATAAGGTTCTTCAAAATATTGGGTCTATTTCTTATAAATTGGAACTTCCTCCTTCTCGTGTTCACCCATTATTTCATGTCTATTGACTTAAGAAATTTATTGGCACCAACATCAGAGAACAAACTGTTTTACCAGAACTGGATAATGAAGGATCCACAATTTTGGAGCTGGAGGCCATTCTCAATAGGTGCACTCTTCAGCTTTACTCTCGACCCATCACAAAGGTATTAATTCAATGGTACGACATGAAACCAAGGGATGCTACATGGGAACCACTCCTTTAGATTCAACAACATTTTTCACATCTAAATGTTTGAGGACACATATTTTCTAAGAGGGAGGGGTTGTTAGGAACCTATGTCAACCATTCTCTTTACTTTGTTAGTAAATTGTTTTGGACACATATGCTTTGTAAGTCGTCCCATGAGTATATTGTATTATCCCACATTCATGGGGAGTAATATCTATTTAGATTAGACTTAGTATATAAGGATGTGTTGAGCCAATGAAACATCCATGAGGTATTTGTATTGAGCTTGCTCAAAGGAGGTTCCCCCCTCGAAGTGGCTTGTGATCAATAAATTCCTTCCATGTTATGTTATTATGTTATATCATGCATTTTCATTATTTATTGCACGAGGTTTCTCTCATGATCATTAAAAAGACAAAATTTGTAGATTAAATACATAATTCACACTTTGATGTTCATAAAAACTACTAGCATTTTTTTAAGATCAAAGAAGGCTGATAGGAAATATACCAAGTTCATACCAGATAGCGCAATTGAATAATTAAAATTCAGAATTAAATCAGAGAGACTATTAAGTTAAGATAATTTGTTAGATCATCCTAAACATACGATGAATATCCAGTGTGGAGCAAAGCACTTGTTATTAGTAAATAATCATGTCATTGTAACTATTAGAGCTTATTAATGCACAAAAGACTAGTGTGATGCCGTATTGCAATTAGCCTTCTGAATTCTATATATGAAAAGGAACTTGCTAAAAAAAATCTGATAAAATTGCAAGTAGTAAATGACATCCTTACACAGAAATGTATCTTAAGAGTTAGATGACTATCAAAGATCTTGATAATCTAAACCTAGTCATTAAACTTTACAACATTGCAATAGACCTATCACAAAATATATAAGCGGAGACTTGTAGTGATTGGACTCATGAATCAGCATGTTGCACTTATGAAACTAGTAGTTATTGTACTCATGAATTAACACGTAATATCAATTGTCACAAGGTCTACACTTCTATCATATATGTATCTAAGAGTAGTGTTCACTAGATTTTACATGGGTACAAGAACTCTATATAAAACATATAAAATGCCCAAAACATATGTTATTAGAAGAGAATTTGAATAAATTGTACAAGCACAAAGATATATCTTAGATGAAATATAACTTTGACGTTAGCTCTTCTAGATTAAGCAGAACCTACAAAGAGTTAAAATGGATATTGGTTTGCAAGACACAATGCACTATGGCTAGCCGATTTAAGTATATAAATTCCAAGATGCAATGAGTCAACCTATCAATAGCCCTTAGTGGGAGCAATCTAAATTATCCCCCTGAATCATACTCAAAGTTGTAAAACTATATCTCATAGTATGACAAGGAACAAGAATTATAAGCAATTCATCTAAACATCCATATATATTTTTAAAATATGAAAAGTTATCAAATCTATAATCCATTAAAACCGTGAATCATGAAAATTTGGCAGAATATTGTGAAATTTATTAACTTTCTCAAATTTATATCCAAGTTATGGAAAACTTTGGGAATCTTTAAAATAATTGTAATTGGTTTAGGCGGACCCTCATGACGGAATGAGCCTATTTTTTTGCAAACAATTGTAAAGATTAGAAGGAAAATAACATAAACATTATCAATTGATGCACCTAGGGAAGCATTAGTCAAAACGACAACATAATGGCATTAGTTTCAAAAAATGGATCCTTCAATTTCTCTATAACCAGAACCTGCATCGATGCTTAGATTTGTTATTAGTATGGTATACATCAAAGTCTCAAGCGCCAGCCTTAGACCACCCTTGGACCCCTTCAACCTTGCAAGTGTTCCTAAGGGACATAATTTGTGTTTTTCAAGTTACCATTAACCTTGGAAATTCCCATTTTTAACTAGCTCCTTGGTTTGCCAGCTTATATGTGTCGAAATTTTGTTACCTCTGAGAATGTGATAAAAGGTGACTTCAGCATTTTCAGAGACTTGTCGAATTCGCTCATAGATTATTTGAATTTTGACTGCTCCTTTGTTGTAACCATTGATCATTTTGTGGATAACTTGCTTGGAATCTCGCAAGACAATTATTTTGGTGATCTTGAGTTGCTTAGCAAGCTCCAATTCAAAGAAGAGTGCGAGCCACTCAGCTTCAATATTGGTTTTTTGACCAAGACCCCAGGCATAAGACAACGCTATATTTCCTACAGGATCGAAGACTATCCCACCCACACCTGCCTCCCTGGCTCACTTTCTCTTTTTATTGAATATATATGTTTGTAAATTTATTTAATAATACAAATTTAGTCTAAATTAAAAATTAGTCGAAAAAGTTTTTAAGTTTTTTTCAATGGAGATTTTCTATTGAAAATATTCTGGTTAAATTATAAATAATTATCATATTCTTAGGACAAATTTTCTATTATCCTCTTAAGTCTCCAAAGGTCAATCACTTATAAGTAATTATCATATTCTTGGCACAAATTTTCTATCATCTTCTTAAGTTTCAAAAGGCTAATCACTCATCTTAAAAATATTATTCTTCAATTCTATATTTGTGCACAAGTGTAAGGAGATGTTTTACAACTTAATATGATAGAGATGTTATTGCTTACCTATGGACTTAAAAAAATATTATATATATATATATATATATATATATATATATATATATATATAAAAGAACTACTCTATAGAAAAATAAAGAGGCAAAAGAAGAGGTCCATATATATATATATGAAAGAGTTAGATTTTATATATACTAATATAAAAACTACTTTATAAAGAAATAGAAATACAGAAGGAGAGGTCAAAATTTATTATATCTAGATGCTTAAGAAAATACAATATTTATAATAAATAACAGTAATATTATATGTTATTCAAAGATAAAGAAATTTGATATGTACACCTAATATAAAAGCAACTCCATATATAGATAGAGGGTTAAAAGAAGAGGTCAAAATCTATACCATTTAATAGAAATACTATAAATATAAGATTTATATAAAAATATTGTTACCCTTATTCAATCTGCGATGCTAAATAAATTTAAAGTTAAAATAAATTTATGATGGTTTTATCTATTTCATTTATTTATAACACCAACATTTATTTTGAAATGCAATATTTACTTATTAATATTTATATGCTTCATTTTATTTATATATATATATATATATGATAAAAAAATAATATAAGATTATTGTGCATGAAATAAATATATATACGAGAATAAAAGAACATAAAATATGTAATAAATTGACATAAATATATGTGATAATAAAATAATATAAGATTATTGTGGATGTAATAAATTGGCATAATGTTTCTTTTTTAATTTTAAATAACATAGATGAGCATTTATATTTTAAATCATACACTAAAATTATTTTTCTATATTTTTTAACTTTCTTCCAAAAAGTGGGGAACTAAAGACTCTTAAAATCTCAATATCTCTATTATTAAAAAAACTTTGGCTTTTCAAAACATAGCAATAACCACAAAGAACTGAAACTCTAATTATCGATTTCAATAAACTCATTTTGTAATCAAATTACAATCCACTCGCAACATACATTGGACTTGGATACTAAGCTCGTCTATTTAAGTTTGTTACAAAATGAAAAATGTTAATCCTTTTTCTTTTCCAACAAAAGCCACGTAGTGATAATGTCCTTGCGATACTAGTATTTTTGGGCATTAAAGAATTAGAGCAATAAGAAGCATACAAAAAGTGCATTTTGAATATACCAACATAACAAATCTAGGAAGGAACATGTTATTCAACGTATCCAAACATGATATTAAACATATATGCTATTTAACATATAAGCTATCATAACAAGCCAAGAGTGTTCTAATCCAAAAGCAAGCTAAATATGTTGTAAATAGACATATATACTAATATTTGACTAAATTACCATTATATATATTCATTGTTAAAATGCCTTATGTTCCCCACCCCAAAAAAGAAGTCTATGTTGGTTCAATGATCATTTCATCTGCAAAATTTTGTATCATTATATATTTGAATAGGAACTATAGATAATAAACATTTCAATGGACATTAGATCAACAATTAGGCATTTATATAACAACAATGTATGCTAGTACAAATGGAACATGTATGCATGATGTTGACACCTACATAAATCCCCTACCAAAGTATTCTATGAAATCAAGTAAATCAAATACATAAATTAAGAAAACTAACATTAAAGAATATTTAAAAACTTACATACAAATATACAAAATCAGTAAGAAACATAAATATACATAAGGGAAATTTCAATAGACCAATGTATTATTTCAATAAGCGAAAAATAAATCTAAAGTGGAAAAAACACATTGTTATCAAATACTAATTGCAATCTTTAGTACCTTAGGTTTCTTTCTACTCACTTGGATGTACATAAAAGACATTTATCGGGATCATACGGTTGGCGCTATTGCCCATTTCTTTGCATCTCCCTTTTTTTGCATTTTTTTCCTAATAACCATAAATATCAAAACACAAAACAATTAAATGTTATCCATTTTGTTGTAATTGTTATTGCACTTCCTCTAAGAAGCCTATAATGACTTGATTGATTTAATGTTTGGACCATAATAGATATTAATGGGACAATAAGTTAAAAATCCTACATAAACTTGATTTATTTAATGTTCTAACCATGACAGAGATCAACAGGACAATGAGCCAACAAGAAAACAATTTCACAAAGAAAATTAAAAAGATCTTGTTCATTCAATAAATGCAAATAATATTATCACCAAAAAGGTAAACAATTGATATGCCAACATGAGTTGGTGAAATGATAGTAATTTGTAAACATTATCATGTTGTTCATATCAACAACACAATCAAATGAATATGCATAAAGTGTATATGCAATAGAACACATTAGTATTAATTCCACTCAATTGTTGCAGTAGAAGCAAATCAAAGCCAACCTGCAAAAAAAAATCCTTGAAATAGTCAAATTAAAAATCAATCCAAAATATTAAGTTTGCATTGTTTAGAGTAGCAGATTATCAATCTATGTAGTATTTTTCTTTTATACTACTATGGGGCAAACCAAAACTTATAGTCAAAGGGAGTGCATATCGTTTCTCAATAAGGTCATGGATTTTGACTCTACTTTGTTGTATGTTTGCTTCCATTGCACTATGTCATGCAACAAGACCTATATATTATGTGTGTATTAGTTGCAAGCATATCCCCTTTATAAACAATAATTTCCAATCCCCTATTGTCATGCAAGCTTGGTCCTGTTCTAATCTTACTAGTTAAAATGAACATAACATATCAAGACAAATGCCATTAATCAAAAGAGGATTTTCTAGAAATGCATAATTGTGTTGAAGCACAAGAGCACTATTTTCATTGTAAAATTGAGCGAGGGAAAAAGAAATCTAGAAAAATTTTTGAATAGAGAAAACAAACACCAAGAGGAATAGAATGAGTAAAATAGATTCCCCAATTGAACATTAATACATAGGCAGATTACAAGAAGGAAGAAACCATTGGATGTCAATGCTAAAAATCAAAGGATATGTACCTTAATTTCAGTCTCTTCACATGAAACATCAGCATCGGGACACAAAGAGTCCATAATGAATCTTCAAAACCTGATTCTTTGCATCATTTTTCCTGCTCCCAACATGAAAGTATCTTAGACAAGATTCTCCTTTCACAAATAATGGTGCGTGAAATTTCTCTAACTTGTGTAGTTTATGCCATTTATTACAATAATTTAATCTTTTAAAAAGATAACCAACCATTTTGGAGACTCTCGAATAGTGGAGAGACCAATAATCAATAGAACATTGGGAACTAATCTCGCATTACCAACCAAGGATAGTTGAATTTACCAACCAAGGAAATTGTGGAAGTTATTTAAACAAATTTTGAAAACTCGGGATCTGGACTTCGCATCTGATCTAAGATCGACAATCGAGAAATGGTGCACAAGAAATCGATGGCACGGAAGGAGTTTGTGGAAAAGGAGGTGTGGAAGCAAGTGTTTGATTTTATATCAACAGTTAGTAGAGAGGTTGCATGAAATCTACGGCACATAGAAGTCATGCAGAAAAGGATGTGCGGAAGCAAGAATTTGATTTTAGATCAACGATCAGTAGAGAGGCCACACAAAATCAACGACGCGGAAGAAGTCATACGGAAAAGAATGTGTGGAAGTAAGTGTTTTATTTATATCAATGGTCAGTAGAGAGACCGCACGAAATCGACGTCGCAAAAGAAGTCATGCGAAAAGAATCCTGAGAAACCAGAAATGCGGAAACTCCGATTTGTCATAAGAATCCAATATTGTGAAGATGCATTGCAGAACATATGATTACACATTGATTCGACTCCTTGTCTATCATAAGCCATCGAACGGTTTTGATCAGCTATGAAGATGAACAATCAGGCATATGAACAGGTGAAGGATTTAAATATTGATAGGAATAAGAGGATGCATGTGAATAGTTGCATGTTCGTGCGCTCTCTGCAGACAGAGAGATGGTGCATGGATCGTCGTCAAAGTGGGGATTGCAAAATGAAACAGGACTCTGAGTTCTTTCAAGAATATCCAGAACAAAGACAATGAGGGGAACCAAGGTGCATAAGCAAATCCAAAAGTAGATCAGAACAGAGTTGGTATGCATTGTTATATCTGTTTTTCTACATATTGTAATGAACATGTTTAAATCTAAGGAACAAGGGTGGTAGGGTGGTGCTAGGAAAACATGTTGTCTTCTTTGTATAAGTTGAAGCATGTATAAGTGGAAGTTGGTGCTTCCACCCAGTCATAGATGGAGAATGTTATTTTAGTGGGTGCTAGAAAAACATGAGGATTGGTGTTCTCCACAAGAAGTAATTTGTAAACATAGGTTGCAGCCTCATTTGAGTAGGTGCTCAAATAAAGATGAATATTGTTTTGTCTCTATCATGTGTGTGTGATTGATGATCATCATTTCTTCTATCATACTTGTTGCATTATCATAACTATAAATATGTAATAAGTAATAATGCTTTAAATATCCGATTCACCCCCTTCTCTCAGTTATTTGAATAATTTCAACAAGAGATGCCAACCTAGAAAAAATTTCTATAAATATCCTATAATAACTAGCATGACCAAGAAAACTTCTTACCTCTTTCTGCAACCCACGGATACGAATATTTGAAATTACCTTTATCTTGGCTAGATCTACCTGAATACCTGCAACAGAGATAAAATGTCCCAGAACCACATCTTCACTCATCATCATGTGGAATTTTTTGGTGCTCAGAGATGGGTGTGTTTGTTCACAACATTTCATAACTTTTTCCAAGTTCTCCAATGCTTCATCAAAACTGTCTCCATAAAAAGTGAAGTCATCCATGAAGACTTCCATACTATCGTTCACCATTTCAGAAAATATTCCAATTACAACCCACTGAAACATGGTCGACACATTGCACAACCCAAAGGGAAGCACTCTATATGTGAAGGTGCCCCAAGGATAGGTGAAGGTGGTTTTATCCTAATATTTAGGGGAAATTTGGATTTGGTTATACCCACTGAAACCATCTAGGGAGGAAAAGAAATGTTTTCCAAACAGGGTGTCTAGAACCTGATCGATGAAAGGCAAAGGGAAATTGTCCTTCTATGTTGCTTTTTTACATTCTCTATAATCCACACAGACACACCACTTCCTGCTCTTTTTAGGTATGATCACAAGTGGGGAAACCCACTCGATGTCTAATATCGGGTAAATAAATCCTACCTCTAGAAGTTTTTGTATTTCCTCCTTCACAATATCTCTCATGTTAGGGTTCATTCTGTGATGGGGTTGTCGTACAGGATTTGAATCATTTTTAATGTAAATATGATGGGTGCATAGTGCTGAGGGAATTCCCCTCATATATGTGTACTCCCATGCAAAATCCTCCTTATGTTGTTTCAGCAGTGTAACAAGGCGTTCTAGTTCGTCAACTTTGAGATTAAGGTTGATGTTCAATGGTTTCCCTAAGTCAACTTCTACTGGAACACTCTTGAAATTATCAATTACTGGAATCAATTCGGTATTACTGACTAAGGTGACTTCTGTGAGTTCTTCATGTTCTCGTTCTTACAGTGTGGTATCCAGGATCTGATATGCTATGTTAGTGAAACACGTAGGCTCGCTAATGAAATTACAGATGGTATCATCTTCAGTTTTCATCTTAAAGGCCAAGGCTCTCCCAATTGTTAATAAAGGTTGGATATCCTCTTCTTCCTCTAAATCCATCCATAGCGTAGTTTCAACGTCTATGCTCAGTTTGGATGGAGGATATAAAATGAAATTTTTAATGCCACTTCCATTAGAAATTGTCATGGAGCCCGATCTACAGCTAATGTATGCCTCCGTTGTAGCCAGCCATGGTCTTCCCAAGATCAATGGGTTCCTCCCCAGCTGTGACTTAGGCTATAAAACAACAAAGTCTGCAGGGTACTCCCATGAATCAACGGAGACTACAACGTCATCCACAACTCCCTATGGTTTAATGGTAGATCTGTCAGACATCTCTAGGATAGTTGGGGTAGGCCTGAGATTAGCAAGTCCTAGTTGTTTCAAGGTCTCAATTGTCATAACATGTATCGACGCACCTAAATCGACCAAAACATCAGAGATTTGAATCTTCCCAATACATACTGTGACAATGGGGTTACCTGGATCAACGTATTTTGTCAATGGGACTTTTCCCATTATTAGTTCAAATAACTATCCAATGACATGCACTATAGGGGGGTCTCTCGGTTTCCTCCCTGGTTTTTTTAAAACCGGGTCTCTAATGGTTTGGGCATAAATAGATACGTCGTGTAGGCTTGTAATAGTGGAATTATTACATAAATATTTTTCAACTCTCCTAGGAGGTTGAAACTAGGTTGTTCCATGACCTTTTGTAAGGTTAATTGTTCAGGATATGGTGGTCCTTTCGAAGACTATGTAAGTTGCATTTTCGTGCGTGCCTCTACAAGTGTTTCAGTTGTTGTTTCGTCAAGCGTTTCAATCGACATTTCAGGCAGGGGTTTCAGCTGGTGTTTCATGGGGATCATTGAACTGGTTGAATTTCCAAATGGTGGATTCATTCCTTCATCAGTCATGAAGGATGGGACATCCTCAATGATTATTGGTTCCACTACCCTCCTCGATTGTAGGTGTAAATTATTACAATGGAGGGGGGAAATGGAGTAAGCTGGTATGGTAGAAATTTTGAATTGTTGCACTGCCTTATTGTTGGGATTGGGGTTAGGTTGAGCAGGCAATTGAAGATGGAGCAGTGCGCCCATTGGTGCAGTGTTATGAGGCTGCAGATACTGTGGATAGGATGGTTGGTTATGCATAAACTGGTTATGAGGAAACTAGTTTCCTGGATACGGATTTCTCCATCCCAGAGACCAAGGAGGTTGTTGGTTTGGTTGTGGTTCCCATGAAGTCCAGGGGTTCATATATGGTGCTTCAAGTTGCAAAGGTTGGTGCCACTGTGTGTTAGGATATGAGTATGGGGGAGGAAATTGATTATTAGAATTATTCCAAGAATTGAGACGAGTAGGCTCAGGATGCATACCTGGAACTCGTGGTTGCCACGACTTCCTCTGCAAAATGAAACAAGCATGTTCCGTTTCTATAGTGGCTGATTGAAAGACTACTTTGGATTTTGGAAGTGAGGAACAATTTTTGGTATCATGCTCCAATTTGCACAACCCACACACTTCTTCCTTATCAAGCAGACATTGCTTTAGTGGATGCTTCTTCCTGCACTTAGGGAAAAACACCCCAAGTACCATATCTTCGACCACTTATTTATGTTTTTCTCTCATAACAATCAATTGTGAAGAGATGGAACTCATCATGTCGGTTTTGAAATTCTTGAGGAGATTGTCAATATCTGCCCGAGTAGCTCCTCCCCCGACTGAATTTTGTGCCCGTGAGAAAACATTTCAATCCTTCATGCTGGTTCGGGTAGATCCCCTGGAATATTGTCAAGATAAGTGCACAATGTGATCAAAGGATTCCTTGGAGATATCTCCCTTCCCTAACAAGCTAAGCATGTCTAGACATTCATCCCTTACTCCTCGCAGCAGAATGATCTTGAGAACATCCCTTCCAAAAATGGTTTGTCATGTCCTCTGTATATTATACAGAAGCTTTTCCACAAAATCCTCCAAACTCTAGTCATCTTTTTGCACCATCTTAAATAAATCTTATCTCTTATCCTTCATCCTACAGTATTCTTAGTATTTTCTAAGAAACTTCAGTTTCATATGCTACCAAGTTACGACGTTTTCACCACCCAAGCTCATAAACCAGTGTACGAGATTATGTTTTAAGGTAGCAGGAAAGAGTTTCAACTTCTGCTCACTGGAGCTGTAGTCATAACTTTGACAGAGAATGTCAAAAGAGGAAATCATCTAAATCTTTTGTGGCCTTTCAATGAAAGTGAGGTAACACTGAGGGTGAAATATTCTTCATGGGGGCCTGTTCAGTTGGTTACTGAATGGGGAACTGGAGTGTGGAAAATGTCTCCTCATACTAGAGGTCGCCATCATCATTATGATTTTCCTTTACTTATTCCTCATGATCGTAATGGTGACATTCGTTATTCATTTTAACTCCTCTTTCTGTTTTCGATTCTCATAATCTTCAAACTTTTGTTGAAACTATAACCACTCCTCTTTTGTAGCTTCATTTCCGTCTATTTGGTAAACCTCCTCTGGTCCACCTATTCCCACAGAACTACCCATATCTCTTGGAATTTCTTCCATAGGGACACAAGATGGTGTCACAGCTCTTATTGTTCTCTCCACCGTTGACACGATTGGATCAATGTTATGAATGATGAACTTGATCAAATAGAGAAGAACCAAACTTGGCAACTTGTCCCAATAACTAAGGGAATGAATGTTATTGGAACCAAATGGATTTTTAAAAACAAGTTCAATGAGCATGGTCATGTGACAAGAAACAGGGCCAGATTAGTATGCAAGGGATATGCTCAAGTAGAAGGTGGTTACTTTGAAGAAACTTTTGTACCTGTGGCAAGACTTGAAGCCATTATGATGTTTTTAGATTTTCATACTACAAAAACTTTAAAGTGTACCAAATGATGTAAAATATGCATTTCTTAATGGAAAACTTGAAGAAGAAGTCTATGTTGAGCAGCCTGAAGGTTTTCTCTTATCAGAAAATAGAAATTTTGTTTACAAACTTAAGAAGGAACTCTATGGCCTTAAAGAAGATCGAGGAGCATGGTTCTCAAGACTTGACAAGTATTTAAAGCAGCAACTCACTTTTGCAAGATTCTTTAAATGTTTTGGGTTCTACTATCAAAAGTAGTGCTTGTTCTTCATCAAAAGTTTATGTTCTTCTTGTTTTAACTCCTAAATATTTGTCACCAATTATTTGCCACTTTCAATATGATTCTTTTGAACCCACCTAGATGGTGTCTTTCTGTTTGATCTTGGAGAGACTTCATTCTCATTTTCATGTGATTCTTCTTTCTCTACATTTTCTTCTTCTTCTTCAAAATCATCCTCTTCTTGTGAACTTTCTTCTTTTTCTTTATCATCTATTTATTCATCATCAATTTCTTCAACATCCACACTTTCTTGGATTTTGATTCTTCTTGGTTTAGTATCATCTACGGTTACATTTGCACTTTCTATGATCTTGTGCAACCTTAGATTTTAACATATGTATGCCCTTTTGGTGGAAGAATATCCAAGGAATATTCCTTCCTATGTTATAGAGTCAAACTTCTCTAGATTATCATCATCTCTTTTTATGTAGCATTTACTTCCAAAAACTCTAAAATATTTAACTGGAGCTCGTCTTCCGAACCATAACTCATAAGGATATTTTCACTATTCACTATGAGTTGTCCTCTGTTTTGTACATAGACAACTGTATATATTTCTTCTCTCCAATAGCCATCACGAATTTTTGCTTTATTAAGCATAGTTCTAGCTGCTTCTTGATTGTCTTGTTCTTTTTCTCAACAACTCCATTTTGATGCTGAAAACTGCCTCTTGATTCCACGAGTTTCACAAAACGCATTGAATTTATTTGAAGTGAAGTCACCACCATTATCTGATCTTAGACATTTAATCTTGATATTTGCTTCATTTTCAACAAGTTCTTTGAAGGCTTTGAACTTCATAAAGGATTTTGATTTTTCTTTAAGAAATGCCACCCAAGTCATCCTTGTAATCATCGATTAATAACATAAAGTAATGTTCACCTTGAAAGCTTTTATTCATTGTTGGTCCATAAATATCAGTGTGAAATATTTCTAATGGCTAAGAGGTTGTATATCTTTGACCTTGAAGCTCGTTCTTGTTTGCTTCCCATGAAGACAGTGTCTACAAACATGCTTTAGAGGAAATTTCAACTCAAAATGGGCCTTTTAACCCTCATTCAAATTCCATGTCATCATGTGTTAGCCAATGAAATTGCTTTAAATTTGAAATACCGTAAAGGTCTTAAACACTTTTTTAATATAAATTTGGGGATAGGAATCATAAAAAAACTATTTTTTTTGTTTGTGTTTTCGACATATCTCTCCGTGTTTTTACTCAAATTTTGATCAGGAGAGCTCGTTGGATGCAGAATTAAATTATCCATCCAACAAATACCCACTCGACATACTTTCGACAGACCCTGCTACCCCAAAAACAATAAATACCTGAAAAAACGTGATCAATCCAACAAGTACCCACTCGACATACTTTCGACAGACCCTGCTACCCCAAAAACAATAAATACCTGAAAAAACGTGATGATGATCACGTTTTTTCAGGTATTTATTGTTTTTGGG